>JAKSZP010012018.1:0-146733 GCA_022478985.1 Massospora cicadina
AAGGTTTGGGAGAAATGTTGACATCATTGAGGTATATAAGAATGCATGACAGCTTCAGGTCACTGAGAATGGTGTCCATGGCCTGTTGGAATGTAGCTGGGGTTTTACACACGCCTTGATGCATCTGGGTCAGTTGAAAAAGTCCCTTGGACGTGATAATGGCTCATTTCTCCTGTTCCACCTTAGGAAACTAGATCTGCCAGTACCCTGATATCAAATCCATTGCTGAGAAGTAATGAGCTCTCCCTAACCAATACAATGCATTGTCAATCTGCGGCAAGGGATATAAGTCATTCTTGGTGATGCTGTTGAGCTTCCAGTAGTCTATTACTACCTAGTTGGTGCCATCCTTCTTTTTTACGATATTAATGGGCGAAGCCCACGGACTCTACAACAGTTTGAGCATCGCATGCTCCAGTAGCTTTTTGATCTCCTCTGTTACTACTTCCTCAGTTGCCCTAGAATGATGGATTATCTGAGACCTGATGGGGTGATGATTCCAAGTGTCCACCCAATGGACCACACCCAAATGCACCCTAAGTCATGATCATTGGCAGCAAAAACTCCTTATAATTTTTGTAAAATAAAGATATTCACCTGATCTTTCTGTTCTTCTTACAACTCAACTAACTTTTCATGTGGCACCACCATCATTATGCTGGGATGCAACTCAACTGGTAAATCAAATTCATCAAACGTCTCGAACTTGTGAACCTGAAGGACCTCTTCAATAAGGATCAAGCGTAAATGCGCCACTACTTGGTGCTGGTGGGTTTGCATTGGTTACATTTGTAGATTTACTAGTAGAACCTTAATCTCCCCCATGTCCCAGTAGTATAAAGCCTGTATCCTCGTGGGGCTCAAGCTGCAATTGCTGATAAGGGCCAATGACTTCCCATAGAGTCCAGCTGGAACTTCTACTTCCAATTCAGTGTTCATCATTATTTGGTTACTGGATGGGATGGATATAGGCCTAGCAGCTCTGAGAGGCAGCCCTTGATATTCATATATCTGATGGGGAAGGTCCCTGGTCTTATTTTTTAGTCATTGGTAGTGCACTGAGATCACTCCATCACTATAAGCTAGGTTGATATGCCCCATATATACACCGGATCTTTTGGCACTCCACTAGAGGTAAAATGAACTGGGATCTGCTATCCCATAATTTCAAATAGCTCTTTTGTCATGTCAATGAAAGCATCAAAGTGTTGAATAAAAGCAGTTCCAATTAACATGTCATAATGGCTGTTTGTTAACACTATCACCAGAGATACAAAATTGACCCAAACTGCAAGGGGAGCGCACTTATACTCCCTCATAGACCGTATTTTCCGTTCCAACAGTACCATACACCATGCGATGATCTACTTAGGTTCAATTTCAACTTTGCCACCAACTTAGTGGAAACTATGTTGACTGGGGAACCTGTATCTATTATTGCACGGACTCAGGTTTTGGCTACAACAATGTCACAGTACGTAAATTCTGAGTAATAAGTTTTTGATTATTAATACATGGACATTTAAAGAGTCTCTGTTCCCAAGGAAATTCACAATCCCTTCACCAACTTTAGGTTATCCTTTGATAATAGTGTCGACCAGAAGGGTGACTTTTACTCCTTGAAAGGGAGGAGCATCTGAGTATAGGTCCAGCTTGTTAAGGGAAACTTGGTCAAACCTTTGACAAGTGTACAGATTTGACTGCACCCAAGGTCCTTCTTCTTCCGCACCCTTGGCTTGTGCTCATGTCAATACATTCAACCCTCAAAATGGCTGCTAATATAGGAATGTGTCATTGTATGGAGGGACTTCCACTGAGTATACATTGATAAGTTCATGTGGTACTTTTGGTATTGGGATAGCAGAGTAGAGAGTAACATCTCTACTCAGCTTTGAATTTTCCCTGGTAGTAATGGTCCTGCTGTATGTAATGGGCCTGACGATTGGGGCAACCTCATGCCAGGTGCCCAGGGCGACTGCATTCAAAACATTTTACCCTGTAGGGCCTTCGTCCTTGATTATTTTAAGATGGGCCACGCCAAATGTTGAACTGTAGGTGATCGGCGTAAACAGTACCATCCTGATAATTAAACTGCTGATGGTAACTCGGTTGATGGTGAGGCGCATAGTTATAATAAGGCTGGGGGTTACTAGAAGGACTCTGAACAGGGCTGGGTGATTCCACCAAATAGGAAGGTCAGGGAACGGATGCTGTAGGCTTCCACTCTGTATTGGGCGGAGTAAAGGCAGTGGATAGATGCCACAAAATTTAAACAAGCTTGAGCAGGGGCATGTTGTCCTCTAAAACGGATCCATGACATTGTAAAGCTTGTGGTATGGCTTTATCACAGAGGTCGTCGCAATTTCCACATCAGCTTCAGCTAGAGTGCCTACCTCTATTAGCACGTGAGCTTCCATAGTGAAGCAGTCTGCAAACTCAGCCAAAGTCTCATCATAAAGAAAATATATAGTTAGAAACTCAGCTTTCTGCCGTGACAGCTTGGAAGTTGCTCCAAACAACTGCAGCACAATCCCTTACCTCCTGATATGAGCCAGAGCTGTTTTAAATAGCAAGTAGCTTTTTTGGCACTTCTAAAATACAGGGTGGATACCAGTAATTTAGCCTTACGCCGATTGGGAGGCTCCTTCCATCATTAATTCGAATTGTTTGATAAATCTGAGAATGTTTCCAATTTCAGTCAAATGTAGGTAGCTTGTCAATGCAGAACTCCTCTTCCCGCTCATAACTGCAAGCCTTGGAAGTGTAATGAGGATATGAATGAGACTCATAGATGGAATCTTAGCAAGTTTCTAGATCAGAAGGGTCAGCAGCACACAGCTGATTAGCTGCTCTAGGGGTAGCGTAGGTCTCCTTGGTGGGAAGGACTGCCATCACATAGGGGGTTCGTTGGGTTGGAACATAGTCATCCCCCAAGCTGCCATAATGAGTTGAGCCGCTCATGCTGCCTGCATGCTCAGAAAATAGCCCTTCAGCTGGATATCCCATCTGGTATTCATTATAAATTGATTCCCTTCGAGTGACTCTTTGTACTTCCACTTCCTAATGGAAGCAAGGCAGGTAAAAGGTAGGGTTCAACTTCCACTCCATACAGTTAGCCATTCAATAGTGTCATCCAGGCAATTAACAAGTTGACTGTTTAGTTTTTCAAGTATCCACAACTGATTAGCCACATATTTAAATTTTTTAAGTTGTCACGCTCCTGAAGGAGCTCTTCTTGTTTTATGAGCATGGTGTTTACAATAAGTTTATTTATGTAGCCTCTGCAAGCACCACAGATTGGGACGGTTCCTTTTTAGCGCAGGCCTGAGATGCCATGGACAGAGACTTGATAGTAATCTAATTTTTTGTGGTTGTTCAATGGGCCCCCTGTAGTGAGCACCACTGTTATAAATTCAGCAATATAGCTAAAATACGCTAAAAAGGTAATTGCACAGAGTTGAGCCCACTGAGCAATATGATGAATGATATGGAGATTGCCAGTTCTCAAAACACACTTAATTAAATATAATAAATAGGAGCAATTGCCCTGACAACACTTCTTTTCTTTTTACTTAACTAAGACAAGCCAACCAGGGGATTAACAATATTGAAACAGAAACTTCAAAACTAAATCAACCAAAAACATGAACTGACCTCCCTAAAAAAGTGGCGAGAAATTCAAAAGAAACAAGAAAAGAACTATCCAGGTGGCACAGCGGCGAGATGCTTATCCCACCATGGCGGAGGAAAAGGGGGATTAGGCAGATCATCATCCTCTTCCTCAGGATTAGAATTAAAAAAGCAGATCATTATTGGTAGCAAGGGGGTTGGGCATCCATAGGATGAGGGTCAAGGTGAAGTAGATAGACGTTAAGCTTGACAATTTGGGCCTGGATGAAAGCCTCTATGAGTTTGGCAACATGGTGTTTAGCTTGGATGTGGGTGTTGGAAAGTTGGGCTAATTTTACAAGGTTGGCTCTGGTGGCATGTGTGGATGGGAAGAAATCTTCCAGATTAATGACACGTTTGACAGCAGTGGTGGCAGTTTCATAGAGGCGTTGTATTTCATCTTTTGCAATAGGAGGAAAATTGTGGGGGGGAACAAGGGGAATGCAGCTCTTTTAAATTCAGTAATGGATTTTTCCATGGTTTTGCAAAGATGGAGATTTTTGGGCAGGCCACGGTGCCTCAGCAAGCTGGTGGTCGCTTTGGTAAGGGATAGCATTGGGTTTGGGGACATATTGTTTGGGAGGGAGTGGGGCATCAAAGTCTGAATTCATAAAAGGTTCTAAATCAATTGGTTTAGCTGGAGGTGGGACAATTTCACCAGATTTGGTCACTTCATCTAATAATTCCCAGGGATTTTGGTTGACTTGTATTGATTTGGTGATAGGTGGCTGTGGTTGGGTAAGTTTTGGGGTGGGAAAATTTTTGAATTGAATATGGGTCCAAACCTGCTCCCAATTGGTTGCCATGGGTGGAAATTGGCCAGCTTGGATTTGGGTTGCTAGATTTTGCTGCTGGTTTATTGAGCGCACAACCTGGGGGGCAGCCAAAATCTCCACTAGAACGCTGTTGATGTGGCCTCCTGGATGGGGTTGGCAGTATTTGCAGGGTTTGAGTTGTATTGACATGCCTTTTTGGGCTGGTACAATTCATGGCAGAGAGGGCAAACTGTGCGGCCATTATTGAGCGAGCCCAAAAGAAATGGTCAGGTGCAGATGGGATGTAGGCATGCTGTGGGATGTGCTGGACCATGTTCAGCTGGTGGGGGGCAATGATGGCCATTGCCCAAGGTGCCGCGAGGCACTCAACACCACTTGTGGCAATAAATTAGAGGATGGGGTCTTTGCCATAAGTAGCCAGTCCTTACATCAAACCCTCAAAAAGTGTATGAGGGGGAAAGTGTGAGGGGAGGTTCTCAAAGGTCACCATGAGTGTGGTATCATCCAGAAGACATGTTCAGGTGGTATTAATGGGGGTATTTTTGTATATTAAGGGTGTAGCTGCAGCAGCAGCCGCGTCCTCTTTGGTGGGGAAGCCTATATCAACATAGCCCTTGTAAGGGCGGAAGTCTATAAATACTTCTGGTGCAATGGTGGCAGTTGGCAGCTCAATTATCATTTTGTTGGCATATGGGAAGAGACGTCCATATCTGACATGGAGGCAAAAGTAGATTGTGGATTGAGGTAGGGCTAAGGGATGAGGGCAGGTTGGTGTGGACTCATGCAAGGTGGAGTGCAAGTCCCTTGGAGGAACATAGCGAACAGATGTGTCTGGTGGACTGGATGAACCAGTACACACGTCTTTGCCTGCTTGGCGGTAAAAGCTAGCAGGTGGAGCACCACTGCCCCACGTTGGGCAGCAGGTGATGGATCTGAGGGCATAAATTGGGAAATTGATGCGGTGAGTGTCACAGCTAGTGACATGTTTCCTGGAATTAATCGCCAATCTAAAGCCAAATCCAACAAGCCCTTGGGGCAGAGACCAGAACCCCTAAGGGTCACCAATGACCTATCTAAGGTCATTGACAAAAAATGCGTTTTGGCTTTGCCAGCCAGGGATGAGGTCAACGGATAATTAAGACACAAGCCAAGGCGGGAATCGAACTCAAGGCCCAAAAAATCACAAGATAAAAGGTTTTGAATCTGGCCAAATTCGAAAATTTTTGATTTTGTTGAAAAACGATGAATTTGTAGCTCATATTAGATTTCAATAACCACTGGAATCTTCATGAAGCAACCCCCTATATATTTAGTCCCAAGATGAGAAAGGCTTTGCTTTTCTCAGATAAACTGATCATTCTAATAAAGTTTAGGGCTTTGAGCACCTCTCCTGTACTTTTGTTTTTTCCAAAATAGATACAACTCTGCAAAGTTTTGCAATGGCTGGAGTCCGTTTTCCGCTCTGGTTTTCCCCTACTGTTGTACCTGAGTCCTCCACCTACTCCGCCACCTATTCCGTGGGCTCCGCCTCCTCCTATTTTGCTGCCTTTTGCCCTAGATTTTTCGCCACCCTTTCCAGCTCTCAGGGCCTCATGTCCCTGATAATTGTGGCCAGTTTGGTGTGCGTTTTGTTCCACACATCTATTTGGAAACACAATACTGACCGTTTAGGACGTCTCTTCAATTTGTTGGGTCACTTGGCCTTGTTGTGTCACCTTTGGCCTGTGTCTTTCCCTCCAGCGACCTCCTGTGCTCCAGTTTCCCTGACAGTGAGGTGGTGGTGGAGAATTGACTGTTTTTTCAATATTGCTCAAAAGTGACGTTAAGCAGAAAGAAAGACACTTCTTTACTTTTAACTTTAATAGTTACAGCAGACACTCACTGATCCGCTCTCTTTTTCATACTAGCAATCCTCCTCTTTTAATCCTCTCATCTTGCTTATATATCAGTGACTTTGGTTGATACCAACCCTTCTGTTTAGACTATTTGTTTCTGCCATATTCTCATTAATTCCATTAAAGTCTACTATTTATTAAATTACGATTACCTTAGTTTGATGCAATCTACCAACTATTCTTCATGCATCAACCTACCCCATGTCACCTGATTCGGAGTTGATCCACTATATATTTGTTGAAGCTTAGTATCGCCCTATTGCCTTATGGCAAGGCGATCTCATCTATATTATTAAACTAATTGTCAGCCAATCCCTCCCATTCTTCCATAAATACTTAGGGCTTATCATCCAGTCATATCAGAATCTTGACAGCAGTAAATGCCTAGGGCTCAGGGAATTTACACAATTATACCAAAGAAACTTTTTGAACTGAGACACTGATATATGTTCAAGAAAATAACGCTTAACCTATTTATAAAAAAATCACCCATGTGGGCAAGGTATTTAAAATAAAAATAAGTTATATGGAAACCAAGCTGCAAGGCAGCGTATTTGAGGTACTAGGGAAATGGGAATTGCACCAGTGGGTATTAATGATTTTATCTTGATCCATATCTAGTATATTTAGAGGTACTAAGGCTAGGTGACCATTGTAACTCAATATTACCAATTTCCAGCTGCATATGAAACTGTGGGCACAGAGGTAAAGTAGCTAGAGTAACTTAATACTATAGATTAACATTGATTAAAAATAGATTGTTAATTCTCAGTCTAAATATTTAAATATATAAAAAATTTAATAGATAGATAAATTATAAAGATGGCTGGAAAGACCAACTTCAACATTTTACTCACTCAAAAATACTTAGAATTAGATTGTGTGAGGGGTTTGAAAAAGAAATTGGGAAGCTGACACCATAAGGCTTCACATGCTTATAATCTTTTATATTCTTTACCTGGTATTTAGGTCTTCACCAGTAAGGCATGGTTTGGTAGGTTAATCTTAGAGGGTTTTAAAGTGATGGGTAATTCTACCATATTTTTAAGGTACTCCAAAACTGACTTGCTCACAGTTGTTGCTAATTACTACATTAGCTACTTGAAGCAAATAGACAAAGGCATTAAGCTGATGTCTCTTCACATGAATGGGGTAAAAGAATTTCATCACGTACAACTTGATTTTATCCCAGGAAGGATAAATAGCACCAGATGCAGAAATGGGCTCCATTTTGGACTGAAAGTGTGGTAGAGAGTTTACTATATGGACTCTCAAGTTATTTTTAAATCATTACCATTTAATACAAGGGCTTGCTTCCAGGTGCCATAGTAAAGCTCCATCCAGATTGCATTAGAATCTCATTAGTTTCAGAAAATGGCTCAGAAAGTTCAAGGCGCTCAGGAATGTTTTAGATAAATGATTAGGATGACGCCTCCCTTTTTCATAAGCTGAACAATTAAATTTGGTTAAAACTTAGCCCTGTTTGAAGGAAATAATTCATCATTTTTTTGCATTGTGGGTCGCATGAGAAATAGTAAACACATCATTAACAATCATGATGTTCAATACTGAGGATTGAGCCTTATAATCAATATAAACAAGTCAGCGGAGTGTTGCTATTATATGTACTAAGTGTTGTAGTTCTTTTAATAAAAAGCAATATCTAAACAAGCTTTACATTAGGTGATATAATGAAAAGTTCTTAACTGTCAGATAAGTTCAGGTTAGTAAGTAAATCAATAAAATTTTATGCTGCAGAGGTTGAACTAACATATGGTCTAAAATTTACATAATTTTTAGTCGTAGCATTCTCAAACTCCTTAAAAAAGCCTGTGAGTTGGCGTTCTTTATCATTTAGTTCATTATATGAGATTATTAAGTTGTCTTCAGAAGTAAAATATCATATTTTCTATTCTTCCAAGGCTTTAGACATATCTTCTTCATCTATATAAAACACATAGTGGATAGATGGTTTCTTTATAATATAGCTAGGGAAAATTTGGCCCTACTTAGCAATCATAGTAAGTGCTATTAAGCATCAAAAGAGATGGCGCAGCTGCATAGGTAGTTCGCCATTTGAGTTATGGCGGTCTTTCTATTTAGGACATGTAAATTGCCTTGTAATCAGAGCCTCATAGTAAAAGCAGTCACAGAAATATAGAACTTTTTTGCTCACTTTTTATGATACTGTAAGTTAAAAGTATTCCATATGATCATTAACGTCGTCCCAAGGATCATTGACATTAGCCTCTTTGACGTTATTCTAAGTTATTCTGGCTTTACAAATCTTTGGCATTATCAATCCTTGATAGTATGATAAAAAATATTAATCAACGTGGAAATTTTGGCATGGTTATTTAAGTTCCAGGGTTTTAGAAACAGCTGCATGAAGGTGTAGATGTTTCCCTTCCTGTCAAAATTTATCAAGTAGATAGAGTTTATTTATGGTTAGATATCAAAGTCTAATCCTGGTTAAGCTGGAAGAACCTTATGAACAATGAATATTGGAAGCATGAGGTTGTAATTACTGGAAGCTGTGGTTACTATGGTAGCACATGTAGGATATGCATGATCAGCACTAGGTCAGCTGCTAGTATAGCCTAGGTTGAAGTTTATGAGTTATTTGTAAATTTGGAGTTACTTATATTGGTAAATAAAGTAGAAATTGTAGGGTATTAGGCTGCCATTGACGCCTAATTACAGTCTGCTCTGACTCAATGGTGAAAGTATCTGAAACTATTGTAAAGCGGCGACTTCACAAATTTTAATGGGCTTATATAGCTATTGATTTCTGATTGATCTCATGAAGCGCAATCTGAGACAAAAATAGGTCAGTTGAAATGTAATACCAAGATTAAACTACTTTAAACATCTCAAAACAATAAATTAATATGATCTACTAGTAAAGCTAGCATAAAAAACCATGGTGAAAACTTAGTTATTGGGGTAAATAGGTGATTAGTGGCAATTTAATGCCCAAATTATAAAAATTATTGACTTTGGTTAATGATAAGCACTATATAATTAGATATTAACTTATATCATATGTTAGCTAATTGGAACTCCATTTAAAATGTCCAAAAGCTGTACTAATTGCACCTGTAGGTTTTGGTTCATTAAAAGTTATTATTGGCTGTTTTCAACACTTAAAAGAAGTCTAGTTATCAAAATAGCTAAGATATATCAATCAATCTATTAAACAATATACAAGCTAAATTTTAATTTCCTTTTGTAAGTCTAAAACATTAAAAATAGTTAAAGAAATTAGAAACCTCATCAAACTAAAAAGAAACACTAGTTTTAAAACATATTGGTATAGTTCACAATGGATAACTGCCTATAATTATACTGCCTAGTGGAATTTTGCACAGGATTTAATAACACTAATGCAACGTGATGGCAATATGTCGATTCTATCTCTTTATATAATATAAATTTAAGTGAAACTGATTTATAAAATACCTCTCTTTATTATCAGTAGAGCCTCACTAACACCCAGTCTCAGTGAATCTCTTTTTATCTCTCTTATACCTGCAATGTAACTCCAGTTGATTCAAACTACGCTCTTCTTTATATCCCCTTATGGCCTTGCCATCAACAGTTTCTATACCAATCACCACGGACAATTGTCTACCTTTGTCTAGGTTCTCATAAATTATTTACAATTTTACCCGTGCGTTGGAGTCTGCTATACTCTAGACTTAACAAATCCTTTTTTGATTACTTGATTCTATAGTTTTTCCATATCAAAATCATATATCCATCCTTATTTACTATCAAATTTAATGATGGCAACATCAGCTGCTGTGTTCTTAATAGAACATATATTTTATCTTGAAATTTGGTAACTGATAATATTAAAATAATTCAAGACTGTTGCTCAGTTAAATCATTTACTCAACAATTTGAAACCTTGATCTGGATAAAATATAATACACCTAATTGGATTCTATTTCCACTTGGAATATCATTTGCGTGATTTTAATAAAAAAGCAAAAACGTCTGCTAGCCTACGCCTACCTCCCATGTTTGCTCCCCAATGACCTCAGATTCTCCACCAGCAGCTCCCATGTGGGACAGCAGCAAAACCCCACCCAGAGTTTTCCATCCAGAGGGAAAACGCTCTTGGACTGGTTTGTCCAGTCCTACCAAATTATCAGGTTGGTTCATTCCGCCCTTGGATCTCGCCATCCACTTTGCACATGCCCAGGAAGTGCCTAGAAGCCCACTTTTTTATCCCACTACCAGCTGCATTTTGGCCTTCAAGTCAAACATGGTAAATTGATTCCATTCTCTGAGAAAACCATTATTGACTTTCCCATGCAGTGATCCTGCCAGCCAGTTTTATAGATTTCCGCACCTATAAGGGGTATTTTGATCTATGTTTTACTTGTGAATCTGACTCAAATACTGCGGATACTGTACCCCTGGTTTTACAGGGCACCCTTATCCCCACAACGCACACCTGGCTCCCTACAGACACCACTATGGTGGTTCATTTTGTGGGGTTGCCCACTCACCTTCCACCCATAGTGCTCCATCAGGAGTTGATGGAAGGTTTGGCCGCATACAGCTCCAATCCCCTCCCCAGTTTGTGGTCCCAAATGGGGCCTCTCGCCTCGCTGGGCCTCAGGCATTTGACACTATCAGCCCAGAAGTTAATAAAAACTGCTCAATTGATCCCCCATGCCGTCATTCCTTCTGCCCCAACCACCCATTCTGGGCTCGTGTTAAGGGTGGGTGGACCATCTGTCCATTCTGCTTTAAGTTGGATCACTTGAAGCATATATGAACCTCTTTTGCTGCTTCCACCGGACCTGTGTTGTCTCCATCTGGCCTTCAATTTGCCACACACCCCACTGACTTTCTGGTATGAGGTAAAATGTTTCCCCCTCCCCCAAAGCCTGCCGCTGCTGCAGTGCCTGCAGCTTCCACTTAGCCCACTCCTCAGTCCAGAGCCATCTGAACCTCAACCAATTAGGATTGGCTTGGACAACAGTTTGTTCTCAAGTTATTCTTTAATTGACAGCCACAGCCCATCAATTCACTAACCTTGATTTCTAGTACAACTTGGACCCATGGACCTCATTGGATGAAACTAATGAAATGGGTAATGTAATTGAAGGCTCAGATGCCCAGATCAAAAATTTATCCAGTAAATCACCCCAAACAATTCCCTCAGCTTTTTTACGTCGCCTGACTAAACGTCCTTGTGTTCCACTCTGACAATCAGCTCGCTATTGCAGCAGCTGATCACCCTGATAATTGTGACATCCATGAAATGGCTAATTTATCAGTGGTGATGCTTGTCAAGGATCTCCAACCTCATATTATTGCTCCTAACATAGCCCCACAGGGCAAATGTGACACCCTAAACCTCCACAAACAAGCAGATGCCATATCCAGAAAGTAGTTATCACTTCACAGGCTAAGAGTTAGTCACCTGCGCCACCGTCGCTTTATTATCCCAGCTTCTTTCCATCTGCCTTCATGTGGAGAACTGCTTTTCCTAGTACATAAGTGCAATTTTTGCTGTAGGTAATTATCACAACCAGCCAATCATCAGACAACTCGTTCCCATGTTGCTGATCACCCCAAACCATTGCTCTCCAACTTGACCTGCACTCTTGCCTATGAGGAGGACTCTGATGCCAAGGTGAGCCCCCAATCCCCTTACCCTTCCGCCATGGTGGGTTGAGCGGCTCATGCTGTCCCACCTGGTTGGCTGTGTTCTCATTCATTTGTGTTTTGCCTGATTTTTTGGGCGGTTAAAGTATTATGTTTGGGTAGGTTTGTTTGTTTGTTTTTTAGCTCTTTGAGCTTTGGTTATGTCCATCCCCTGGTTGGAGTACCTTGAATAAATTAAAAATATAATACACTCCCTGGATTAGTTAGATTAATTTAATCTTATATGTCTGTTGATACCAAAGCTTCTCCTCAGGCAGAAACTAAGAGGTGCGGTGTTTTTTACCCAGTTCATCAATGATGATATAAAGAGAGGTTGTTTATAATCTCTCCTCATCCAAGGGTCATCAAGAAGAACATTGGCGTTATCCATCAAAAAATGAAATAATTTTAAATCCCTTAAAGAAAAATAATACCATTTATTGCCAAAGTAAATGGCATTAAGACAAACCTAAAACCACCTGATTATGTAATGTTTTTGGATAGAATATATATAATTTTATAAATATATTTTTCTCAAATTAATCCACATGTTCTTGAAATCTTAGCATGCATTCTATTCATCATTCTTCCATCTGAGGTGTTGTTAATTGTATGAGCATCAAATGCCAAAATATTTATGACCTTAAATAGTCCAACTCAGAGCTTTTTCTAATTATATTTTTTATTTTTAGCCTTAAGTGTCAAAATAGTAACCTTATTTTTTTTAATTTTAAAGCTTGGAAGAGTAGGCCTTTTTTTATCTTCATATTTTTTGGCCTTTTTTATGTTTGATAGTAGTGGCATAGGCTAAGGATTCTAATCTATCAATACTTTTGTCAAGATCTCTAAATACTGAGGGAGTCAATTATAAACTTAGTTCAAGAACAGAATTTATATTAGGCGGCAAACAAATCAGGCATCTGTAGAGTAGTTCAAAATGAGATACCAGTTTTAGAATGATAGCTTAAATTATAGGAATATGTGCTAACAACAAAAAAGTTGCCCAGTTGGGAGTTTTGCCATCCAAAATATTCTTAAAAGTGATGGCTTGAGTACTATTCAACCTTTCAACCTTTCTACTTGTTTCTGAATGGTAAGGTTTTATTAGTACTTCTCATATTCCAATTATTCATTCATGTCTAGATATGACATTAATTGTGAAGTTGCTTCCGTTATCTGTTGAAAATCTTTGGGGCAACCATGCTTATATATTAACTGCTCCATTATAAATTTGGCAGTATGCAGGAAATTACTTTATCTTAAGCGTGTGCCTCTACTCAACAATTAAAAAGATTAATAGCCACAATAATGTATTAGCCTTTTTCTGTATTCATATAAAGGTACTATTACATCAATAGATATAGTGTGCCAAGCAACAAGGCTCACTAGACAGAAAGTAGCAGATATTATAGGGATTGTGTGCCTGGAACATTGCACAAAAAGCAATTATATAAAACATCAAAATTAAGTGAATCCAATTATACTCTTGACGCTTGTGCTCTAATATCTTCCTCAGAATTTTGTCCTGTTAAATTATGATCTGCGTTGATAATTTCAGTAAAATCAAAAGCCTTTGAAAACATTATATAAGTTTTTAACTAATCAACCAGTTGACCTTTGGAAACTTTTTGTGCTTTTCAGCGCCACATTTGATGCTTGCTCAATTTCTAGTGGGTGGTCTTCAAGATTACTTGTGATCATTTTCTCATACAGATCATCTGCTTTACCTTGTATAACCAGTGCTGTCAGCAATTGTGATAATCATACTCAATTTGATGTGTAGTATAAGCGCAACGTACAATCTCAAGATCATACATCTACATTCTTTAGGCCCAACAGCCAACTTCCCTTCAGGCTCTTTTAAAGTGTGCAGCCTTTTAAGAGATTAGTGATTTGTTACTATCTTTAAGTGTACCTCATAGCTATTTACTCTGAGCTGAATACAAGCGTATAACCATGAGACTTTTGCGCTCTGTCACAATGCAATTTCTCTCCTGTTTTCTCAGTGTTCAGCTTACATATGCTACATGGTGTTTTCACCAATTTCATCCGACTAACTCAATAAAACTTTGGACGATGTTAAAGATGCATCTGTCTTTATATGAAAGGGTAATTAAAATTTAGATGTCACTTTATTTTGGTTCATTCATTAGATGTATTTTAAGTGCAAAAAAGATTCCGTGTTTCTTCTTTCCAATCAATACAATTCTCTGGATCTTTAAGTAGTTGAAAGAGTTGTAAGCTATATAAGTAAATTCTTAATGAAATGACGATAGGACTCAACCACTTAAATAATTCTTATATATCTAACATTTTTTGTTTTTAACATGGCTTAAATCACCTCAATTTTAGGATTTTGGGGCTGTGATCCCTCAGCGTTTACAGTTAATCCAACATACTTGATATTATTTAATAAGTGACATTTTCCCAGGCTATATCTTTATATTAGACATTGATGAACTCTTGAAAACATATATCAAGTGTTTTAGTTCTATCCATAAATGGGCAACTGAAGACATCAATATCATTTAAGTAAACAAGAACGCATGACATATAATAGTCACCTGAAATGGCATCCATTGCCCGAAGAAATGTAACCAGCACATTAAAAAAGCACTTAGAACATATTTGTCAGCTGGTATAGCCCCTGGGAGGTAAGTATCGTATATTATATTTAATTTTGCTTTGGTAGATCAATGTAGCAGTAGCTTGATGTAAGATCCATGGCTTAAAATATTTAAGACATTCTTGGGAGATCTAAAGCAGTTTTTAGAATAAGTATGCGCCAATAGAATTCCAGCATGTGAATGAGGGTGCTTCAGCAGCCACAATAACAGGCACAGATTATTGAGCTGCTCCATATTAAAGATAAGTGAGTATGGAGAGGAGAATTCCTTGTCATTTTATTTATTGTGGGAAGGCCGACCTGGGGACAGACACTTCCAAATGTAAAAACAAAAGAAAACAAAACTTAGTAACAGGGAAGGCACCCCAGAGAAGCGATGCTATCTCTTGTTGCCAGCGGGAGCGCCACTATGGGGAGGAGGAGGGAACGTGTAAAGGGGCCGTAACCTCAATTGAACATGTGTGGAGGAAGGGGTCTGATTTGATGAACCAAACTGGGAACCAGGAGGAGACCAGCTGATGGCGACGTGATGGGAGGTACCCAAACATTCACGCTTGAAAGTGGTCCACCAAATGGGACCAGAATCTGTGGACAGCTTCTGGGAGGGTGGGGGTGGAGCCTGCGATGGATCCAATACAATCGTGTGGATAGTTCACATGGCGATTGTGACCACCAGAGCACAGAGGGAGGGTGGGAGAAGTGAGACCATAGATAAAGCAAACATATCCTGAGATAATTGAAGGTACGTGTCTGATCCTGGCAAAGCAGACGTTGCACCTCACGCCATATCGCTTTAGAGGTAGGGCACTTCTTCAGGCGGTGGAAAAGCGTTCCATACTGGCCACACACAGCGCAGGATGAGTGTAAAGCGTTAGAGTGCTCAGCCATATGGTACACCCGCCTCAGACAGCGCCACAAATGTGAACGGATTTGAGGCTGCAACAGAGGGTGGTGTGCGTATTTCCAAATAGTCTTCTGGGTCTCAATGGAATAGGGGTGTCCATCATGTCCAGGTAGTCCACCCTGGATAGGACATGGGGCCGTGTGGGGATTAAGTCATCTTGAATGGGTAGCCCCTGTACCTCCTGTGTGAACTGAGGAGAGGGGCGGCCTCTCTGTGCTGTGTGTCCACTAATACTAATTCTCCACTCAGCGCTCCACATGGAGAGGAGGATTTTGTTTGTAATGGGTTTTAGTACCGTGAGGACCTGTGGCCAATGGGTGGGAAGCTAGATATTTCATCAAGGAGTGAGGGTTCAATGGATTGTTAAGGCCCAGGGCGCGGGAGAAGTTGTAGCGGGCTGCGCGGGACCAATGTTGGGAGGGGAGCGTAGGGGCGGTGATGGCCGCAATCCAGGTGCCCAGGATCTTGGCAGCATGGGATTTAAAGTCGAGCAGGCCCATGCCACCATGACAATGAGGGCCAAACATGACCTCAAGCCGCACTGGAGGTGGGCAGCCTGACCAAAGCCACCCTTGCAGAAGGGCATACATAAATTTGAAAAAACCTGGGGAGAAGGCGATGGCGTGGGCTCCAAACAAGACTTTGGAGAGGAGCATAGAGTTGTCTAAAACAACCCTGCCAGTAAGGGAAGTAGGGTGGGCTCTGAGGGAGGCGATGCGCTTTGTCACGTTGTCTAGAATATGACTTTCCATTACTGGTGAGGCATACTCGCCTGCCTCCACCCACACGCCCAGATGGCGGACAGGCCCTATGGTAGGGCGTGGTATGAAGGGGAGCACCAGTGGGGCGGTGTGGGGTGAGCAGGGAAGGCGGGCATGTGTGCGAGCTGATGGGCTGGGCTGGGCACTGGTTGCTGGGCCCAGTAGGTTTGATACCGACCAAGGAGGATGATTTTGGTTTTGGAGGCGTTCAGTGCAGCATTACTATCCGGGAATACTCCTGGATGAGAGCTTCAAGCGCGCGTGCATCTTGATTATTAGACACCCTGACCACACAATCATCTGCAAACGCCATCATCTTGACTGGGGTTTGGCCTGGTTCGTGGACCCCAGTGAGGCGGGCATTCATGTTTCGAAGTAGTGGGTCAAGGCTGAAGTTATATTAGAGTGGGCTAAGGGGGTCCCTTTGGCATAGGCCTTTGAGGGTGGACTACATCCGTGAGAAAGCTAGGGCCCCGCACTGCCATTGTTGCAGATTCTATAAGCATCATCACCCAGATGATGAAGCGAGGAGTAGGCGGAATTGGTGGAGGCAGGCCCTGAGGTATTCCCAGTTTACTCTATCATATGCCTTATGTTGGTCCAATAATACTAGTGTCCCAGAGGCTGTGGACTGGCATGCATTAGCCACAGAGTGCACGTTGTCCCAAATCAATCTTCTGGGTAAGATACTGATTTGTTCTGGGGAGATGGTGGCAGAGGCTATAATCCCTAGACGGTTAGCCATGATTTTAGTTAAAATTTTTGTATCCGTGTTAGTTAAAGAAATGGGGCGCCAATTGGCTAGGTCTAGCTTATCCCCTTTCTTGAAGAGTGTGATGGTGAAGGCCTCTTGCCCTCCTGGTAGAAGGCGTGTATCCAGAAGGCTCTGGTTAAGGGAGGCAAGCAGCAGTTGGGATATATATATGAAGTACTTCTTATAGAACTCAAACAGAATGTCATCAGGGCCTGGGCATTTCCATTTTGGTGCACCGCGGACAGCGGACCAGAGTTTGTTTGGAGTAATCAAATTCATTAACTCCAGGTATCAGTAAATAGTGCAGATGTGAGTGTTATCAAGAAAATTCGCCATTTTGGCCAGCTGAATTGGATCTGATTGGTACAACTCAGAGCAATACTTTTATATTTTGATTGCCACTTTGGCCAGTGTATCCGCGACGGAATTGTCTGATCTCCACACCTGTGTGCAGGCCACGATTTGGCATGGTGCGAAGAATTTTTAAAAAATTATGCAGAGCATGTGCCACCCTCTGTAATGTGTTTGGCCCTGTACTGAACACAAACCTGAAGTTTGTGTTGCCTTTCAAGATCGTTGAGGTGGGTGGCTTCTTCTTCCCACTTCCGGCCCCAAGCAGGGCTGTAGCCCATGGCTGGGATGTTGGACTCCAGGTGTGTCAACTCTGCTAGAGCGCGCGAGATGATGGCTAATGTAGCTCATGAGCATTGGGAGTAGAGATGGCGAGCGTGGCGGATGGTATCCACTTTGAAGGCTGACCATGTGAGAAATTGGGTCCATGCAAAATGGTGTATTAACTCTTTTGCCGAGGTCGCTGATTCCACCCATGTGGAAAATCCTGACGACGCAAGTTTGGGTGGGCGGAGTTTGCACCAACGTGGAGACCTAGCCACTGTGACGGGTAGGTGGTAGGTTATTGAGACCAGCTGGTGGTCAGAGAAATCAATTTTTGATGTATGGAAGTGGGAAATATGGGATCAAAATTTCACCGGTGTGAGGATAAGGTCAATGGGAGACATGGACCTTAATTGGCTGTTGTGGACTTGTGGGCGCATCATGTTCTCGAGCAGTGGAGCTTGCTGCAGCAGCGCGTCTAATAACCAAGGGTTGCCTTTAGAATGCAAAGTTCTACGTGGCCCTGGGGGGCATGGGATGAGAAAGGCCAACAGTCTGTGGATGTGTTTAACCAACAGTTCATGTCACCAACTACAAAAGGGTCAGGGGGTAACAGAAGGGATTTGACCAATGAGAAAAATTCCTGACGCTCTTGTGCACAGGTCAGGGCACAAATGTTGATGATAGCGTGCACCATGTCAGCCCACAAAAATGTGACAACGAGGACTTAGCCATTGAGGAAGGATTCAGATGATAAAAATTTAAAAAAATTGTTTTTCTAAACAAGCACCCCATAGTGTTCAGACCAGAAAGATAGGGAAGGGAGGGGCATGGTTTTCAAGCGTCCTTGGAACCTCATAGACAGTGGGACTCCTGGATGGCCAGGATGTCCACGGGTAAATTCTTTTTGTAAAAAACTCAGTTTCTTAGCATGGGATGTCGAGGCCTTGAGTCCAGCGATATTCAACGTCCCTAAAGTGAAGGCTTCCCCCATCATACCTTAGGTGTGAGGGGGTGGGCACCTGGGCCCACCAGCCTCCTCTGGATCCCCACGGGCCTTCATGGCGGAGCGGGTATTGCAGCAACACTATCAGAAGATTTATTAATTTTAGCAGTCAGGTTTGCGTTGGCTTTTGCCTTCACTTTTGGTTTCCCCGCTGTCAAACGAATTTTTTGTGGTGCGGATGAGTTTGGTGCGCCAATGTTCAGATCAATTTTTTTCAGGTAAATATGAGACCAAATTGGTTCCAATTGGGGCTTGGTTGCAAAGGTCAGTTGAGATCGAGTCACCCATTGGATCCTCAGATTGGGTGGCCCAATCAGCTTGGGCTTCCCAATCTGATTGGTTGAGGGATTCCTGAGATGCTTCTGCCACAAAGGTTTTAATGTCCTCCTGGCGTTGGGAGTGTGGGATAGCTGAGGCGACCTTGGCCACTTCCTTGGCTGCGGCCCTGCAGGCATGTTTGGCCTTCTTTCGCTCTTGAGGGGAGACAGGCTTTACTAATAAGTAGCAGCCTTGTGCTCCCCATGGGAAGACCTCTTTGGTACTGTTGGTTGGTTCATAGTGAGCCTCCCCATTGGTCATGGCTGCTGAGGGGTGCTCTTAGAATGTGATGCCCTCCTTGGTGGGGCATTCATGTGCCTTATGGCTGAATGCATCACAGTGGGTGCAGATGGGGGGTGCGCTGTCTATGGTTACCCAGAAAGGGTGGGTGGTATGCCCTTCAATATTAATAAAAGTGGAGTGCGGGACCTGGGTTAGGTCCTTCACGATCTCCTTGGTTGGGGTCAGAACTGCTATGGCTTTGTTGGTGCACAGGTGTGACATCAGCATAAAGTGTTGCATCTCAAGGGATTGTATTTCGCCGTATACAGTGAGACCAGCCTTCAGATGCTGCTATAGAATGGCACACTTGACCTAGTGGGCAAAAAGTCAAACGTGAAGAAAATTTGGTTAGATTTTTTCCATCTGGTGCACTTGGTTTCAACAACTCACTGCCCTTCAGGAGGTTGATCACTACGCGCACTGCAGCAGCTTCGTCTGCTGCCTCCTTGTTTTCAAAACTGAGATCCAGCCAACTGCGTGACATGGAGTGAGGTGTGACATACACCGCGGTCAGGAAATGAGTGTGCACATCACCACAAAATAATTCCCATAACGCTGTTTGGTGAATATCCAGGAACACCTGGACTCTGTATTCCACCGACAAGAGTGGTTGAGAGTGCGGTGTGCTGATGTACTGGTTACATCATGCCTGCCAAGTGAGGATTTTTGGGGAAATAGTAACCGCCAGCTTTTTATTTTTTTTATAATCTGACGGTTTCTCTGGGGCATTTGCAAACATTGGACATCATGAGCTTACCACCTGTGCCTCTTGCCTTACTTGCCCAACTGCTCCCTGACATGGGCGCAGACTTATCTCCTCTGTGAGATTATCAAACTAAATTCAGACTTGAATTTAATAAGTCTGCAAAAGTGATTGCAATGAGAGAGAAAAAATAGAATTCCTCGTCATTTTAGTACTGCTGTTTTTAGAACTGATGTTGAGTTTGCAGCTTATAGTTCCACTTTCATTGAGGCATTAAGTGTAACCCTTAAGTAGCTTCTACTTCATAAAATAAAGGACCGCGGATTTTAGTATATTATTCTAAAAAAATATAAAATGAAAAATTAGCACTTAGATAATTTATTTTAAATTAGAGTAAAAACTATACCTCAACACCCTACCTTAAGCAGGGTGCTGGGTTTTAGGGCTGGTAAAGGGAGTTAAGGCTTTGGTAAACAACAATGCCCTAATTGGAAAACTGTTATTCCATGAGAGTTCATATGTGGGTTTGATTGTAAATTTTGGCAATAGGGAAAAAATCTCGATTTAATATAGTTTTGGCAGAATTTGATCCTTGATAAAAATTTCAGATCTCAAATTATCGTTACCCAAACTGGACTTGATCAAATCCTTCTGCTTGCCCATTTCCTTTGCAATTGAGTAGATTTGAGATTTGAGGGTAAACTTTTGCACCTAGGGATACCTTGGGTATTGAAGTTTTTTTACAGTGGAGGGCGCCCCTGTGGGAGCGTTTTGTTTAAAGCATGGTTTAGCCCTTACAACAATCATTTTTATAATTTCTAAATACTATACTAAACCGGGCGATTTTCTTCAAGTATTGTTCTGTAGTAACAAAGATGATGATTGGATTGGGTCTAAAAAGTGCCTTGAAAATTTGGTTAGGGTAAATGAGGGGCACAAAGACTACCCATATTTAATATAAGATATGCTCTGGATCATCAAGATGAGTAACTGGGAGAGTCTTAGGTTTGACTCCCTATTAGACATAAAAGGAATCAAGGTTTTTAATCCAGCTTGATAATTAAATCCTGGAAAGTTATATTACCCTTTTCAATAAAAGAGGATCCACGTCCACCTCTGGGTCCTAGACCAAAGCATAGTTCTTGTTGTGGTCTGGCAACTTGAGGGCTGCGATAGCAGATGTCTTTGGTGAGAAAGGGCCAGAAGCTTCAAAAACCTTCAGCATGAAGCTTAGTTAGCAACTCCTGGCAGTTAGTATAATCTGTGGAGAGGACCCAACTGTTTTCATATGCGGAGTATCATTTCCATATACCAATTAATGAATCCTGCTCTTGACCCATCAGGAGTACAGAATAACTTACCTCAAACTTGGGGTCTCCTTCCACCATCATAGGCATAACCTCTTCTGGATTATTGCCTTTGATTGGGGAGAGGGATGATGCATGAAAGGAGGTTTAAATTTTCCAATTATGGTGGAGTTTCAACGTGCAAAGATCCAATGATAATCACCTGAGAGATATAGAGGCCTGCTTTATTGCAAGTTTGGTTATTAAAAGAACTTTGAGGTGCAAATTCTTGGTATCAATCTTACCCAAATCACATACTTAGTAGTCTGAGGATTCTAAAGCTTTTTGTCAACGGGATTTTTGGTATCAAAAGTTGATTTGGTCAACTGTTGTTGACATGATGCTGTAATTATTAATGTGCATAACAAAATTGTTTTCTGCAGGGATACTACTGTGAATTTGGGAGACAATGGTGAAGGTAGGATTGTAAACCAAGTTAGCATACATGGATGATAACTTTGTAGATGAATGTGTCATATTTAAAGGTTCTGAAAGCTGTTCATTTAAAGGTGTTGAGTAAAAAAATGATTTGAATAATAGAACTTGGCTAAAGAAAGGACAGAGGTTCAGAGAGCTATTGGGAACTTAAATAAAGTGAAGCCAGAGGTTACAAATGAGATAGTATATTAGGTGACTTAATCTATACAGGTTATGAGATCTCACAATTAATAGTATTTGAAGGGAATTAACCAATGATTGGTTCAGAGGCCCAATAGAGACTGAACTTTACTAAGAGCCTAAAAAATAGAGCGTAAAAGTTATTATGCTAAGATTTTTTATAGGAAAAAATAGTTCAAGGAAAATTAATGATAAGATAAGAGATACAAGGAACAATCAGAGCATGCTCAGTTAGAACTAAGAACAGATTAGGATATTTTTTTAAATCTTTTATAGGATAAAAGGGAAAGTAGGCAATATTTAAAGTTACTAAATAAAATGGGGTTAAATTAGAGATAAGGTGAGATAAGCTGAAATAGGGCTTCATTACCTATAATAAAAGAGTGCTAATGGGATAGGGATAATACCCTAGCTTAATTGATAGTGAATCACATTAAACGCAATTTATATATGAGTTGTCTGTTTGGAGATTTGTCATTATTAATTGAAATCGATCAATGCTAAAAGCTTAAAGTCAATAAATTATAGGCCTAAATTCCAACAAAGCAAAGATCAATAACTTAAAAATAGTAAAGATAAGTCAAGATCAATTAAATTATATTAAATAAGTTGGAAGCCCCAAGTTGAGGCTTCATCTACACTATGGCAGATACAGACAGCATGTAAGAAATTGTTGTATGAAAATTGGGCCAATGAAAGATTGGCTGTCCATGTGTCATGAGAGGCAGTACAATACTTTGAAGATACTAATCCAATTCATGGTTTGTTTGTTCAGTTTGACCATCTGACTGATGGTGGTACGCTGACGATCTGCAGTGTTTCATCTTAAGCATGTCACACAAGTCCTACCAAAACCACAAGTTACATCAAGGTCCTATATTAATGATCATTTCCAGATGTAAACTAAATAAAGAAAAACGTGGGACGCAGACATATGTGCCATCTATTCTGAAAAAGGTATTGATAAGGGGATGAAATTGCATATTTTAGGAAACATTTACCAATATGCCTGCATCATACCCTTGTGACATTGGCAAACCTACAATAAGATCTGCTGAAACTGAGGCCATGATTTTTATAATTGTTGGAGGGGGTGTAGGAGGCTATTTCGCACTGTTCAGTCAAATTGGAGAGGGCACACATTAAACAACCTTCTATCCAAGCAGGGACATACTTTAGAAGGCTATCATATCCATAACCCTACTTTATTAGATTGATACACTTTTTCACGCTTGGGTGACCCATAGTGGGGGAAATGTGATGTTCCCTTGTGATTCGGGAATGCATGGAAGAATGAACCTATACTTTGTCATTGAAAAATTACCATATGCTTCTGGGAATACCATACAGATGGGACCTTATTACAAAAATTTTAGACAAATGGTCAAGACCTTCAGAAACAGCTGCTTTCAGAGCTAACAGATCGTCTAAGAGTGAAATATTTTCATTGCAGGTGCTTATGCAGGATCATTTGGCACTACCTCACTAACAGGCTCAGTGGCGTGGTAGTGCCTTTTAGATTTTTGGGCAACTTGATGGTTTGAATTTGGGACGTTAATTGAATAGGGTTACCGTGGCAGTGGCTGGGTAAAGAGGCGCCATGATTTGCTCATGAAAATTATTGTAAATAGCTTAGAGTCACCAATAAGATCAAGCCCTAAAAAAGGATTGTGACTAAAGTGTCTGGAAAGATATCTGGGATTACTTGACAAATTTATATTTGAATTTGAACTCAGAATGTCCTGATAAGCTCTAGTTTGCCTGTAGGCCAACTTTTGTGGCTTTCAATAGAAAATGAGAAATTTGTGGTCAGTGAGCACCACTACTATGTGCATGGCGCCTTGTAAAATATACCGCCAATGAATAAGAGCAACCAACGGCAGCTAACCCTTTATCTTATATGCCTAAGAGCACTAGTTACATTATTCTTCTTTGTGAAGTAAGCTACAGGATGTTCTTACACTTATGTTCTTATAACAAGATGGCACCAGCTGAGCTGCATGAGGCGCCAAATGCCACAATAAAAAGCTTTTCCTCATCACCATGAAGCAAAGGAGAGCAGTGATAAAAACTTCTTTTATCGCATCAGAAGATTTTTGGAACTCTGCTGTCCAAACAAATGTGGCATTCTTAACAGTTAGGGGGTGTAAGGGAGACCCAAGATTAAAGAAAGTTAGTGAGAACTTCTTTAGAAAGTAACAGACTCGAGAAAGCTAAGCATTCACTTCTGCTTTACAGGAGTAGGCAAATACTAATGGCATTTAATTTTGAAGATGCAATAACTTGACCATTCCTCTACTAAAACTTCTCAATGAACTGCACTTTATTTTTTAGTTTACAATTCAATGGCTTCGCTACTAACTCAGCCTTATGGTAAGCTGACAACATTGCCATCAAATCTATGGCATGTTGTTCAGCATTGGGGGAGTGGATTAAAAAATATCAACGTATGCAATTGCGCAGACTAGCCTGAGATCACCTCAAGCATCGTTAATGTGACACTGGAAAGCTGATGGTGGTTTTTCAAGCCAAAGGGTATAACCTTGGATTGATAAATTTCTACCACATCTGGATAGCAGTCAGCCATTACTGACCAGACTTCACCCACACTTGGTGTGACGCGTTACCAGGACTAGTTTAGAAAAGACCTTAGACTATAAATGGCTGTGGAAATGGTATCTTATAAATGGAGAGGATATGGATTAGGACAGTGACTTTATTTAGGTGTCCAAGGACACACATGGTCGCAGTGTACCGTCAGTTTCTGGGCAAAACATCAGGTTGAAAATGGAAGAGATGTTAATTATTTATCCGCCTCTTAATCACAATTTCGTCAATTAATTCATATCTTAAGGGCTTTACCCTCATGTGACGTGTATGGGTACAATGGCAGTTAATTCCAATGACCTCAGTTTTTACTAGAAGTTTGTGTCAAACTCAGAATGTTATGGGAGACAATTGATATTATCAACATTGAACACAGCTTTGTAAGGTTCCAGGATCTGAGGCATAGTGGGATGTTCAGGTACAGCGTCTGAGATGGATTACCCTGCTACTACTGCCACTGCACTACATGTGACCAAATTTGGTAGCAAGGGGATTTCCAAAGATTAGTAAAAGCAGAGAACGCCAGAATGTCTCGTTCTAATAAAAGCTTACAGATAGGAGCCACCAATCTACTTCCAGGTTAATGAATACAGCGACTCTGGGTAGCTGAAAAAGTAGATACAAACTTATGTTATTATTTATTAAGCTTGAGAGGTTTACAAAGAGGAAGATGACCATAGGGATGCGGGAGGCACCCACAGCAAAGGGCCCCTGTAGTAACAAAAAGATTTAAAAATTGTACTGCCCTCAGGCAAAAATAATATTCAGCTGCACTGGTGTCAACCAATGTATTTAATGTGACTTTCCGCTGCCCAACTGTAAATTTCACAATTAATATGAAATAAGCGCGGCCATATCTATAAAAATTAATGAGAGAACACACATGATTTACTGGTTGTGTAACAACAGGATGATTATGGCTCCGTTTGGATTTAGGTATAACTGTCTGGAAATAGATTTTTCCCAAGAATATGATGAAGAATCTGTCTCTGGATCTTATTGATCAGATGAGGGCTGTACTTCTGAAAGATCCTCGAATATAGGGTTTCTCTAGCGCTCATCTTCAATCTGGGCTACTAAGGGGATATTATATGAAAATATAGCTGGTTTCTTGGGATCTATCCGGATTTTCACTTCTCCTAATAATTATTTTGGACTATCTTCTTTTTCTTCATCCTCCTCTTCATATTTAATTTCCCCTTCCTCTTCCTCTGTATCATACTCTTCCACTTCCACTTTCATTTCCTCAAACTCCTCTTCTACCACTGGTTTGAGAACCCGTGGAGGATGAAACTGGAGGTATGAAATATTTTTGGGTGAACACCTGAAAGGTTCTTAGCTTGAAGTATCCAAGTAGGATAAAGGCGAAATGAGCCCTTTGAACAATGAGCTTTGAGCTGAATCACACAAGTAAGCATAAGAATGAATATAACCCATGGAAAGAGGAGTTGGTGGGCAGCTTTAATCATGACTTTGGATGTTCCACGTAACATGGGGTTTTAGAGTGAGCTAACCAAACTTAAGTGGTCAATCATATGTTACCAAAATATATATGCTTAGAAAAACAATGTATCAAGGGATTATATAGTTTAGTTTTTTGTTAGTATAAGCTAGTGCCAATAGAACTCCACCATATGAAAGTGATTGCTTCAACAGCCTCCATAACATACACAGACTCTTGAGCTTCGCCTTATCATATTAAAGTAGGTGGGAAAGGAGAAAGACTTTCCATTGTGGGTTGCTGTCTTTAGCAGCTGGTGTTAAGTTAGCAGCTACAAAGTTCCCCTTTCATTGAGGGCAATAAGTTTGAACCTTGGTTAGCTTCTGATTTTGAAAAAGCAAGAGCCACTAATTTTATTATAAATTTTCAGATAAAAAGCTAAATAATGAGAAATTTTCATGGAAATACTTTTGAATTAAATAAGATAATAACTCAACGCCCTACTATAGGCAGACTGCTGGTCTTTAGAGATGGTAAAGGGGAGGGAGTCTTGGTTGAACAAATATGCCTCGAGTTGAGAAATTGTTGTTCTTGCGATTTCACACGAGGTTTTATTAAACAAATTTTGGTAATAAGTGTCATTATACATGACATAATTGAGGGCACAGACTGTAAAGACAAAGATAATCTTCAGGAGGCCAAAAAGGTCAAGTTTTCAAGGCCTTCCTGACTTAAAACATACTCTGGATTAACAATGGGTACAGGAGTGATATGCCTAGGTTGGTCCAGGGATGTGCATGATGCTCAGCCTTGCGTTACAGCTAGGGCAATAAAACGCACCAGCTACATTACAATTGAAGATGGTTCGATCTGTTTGCTTGGGGAATGGGGTTTCAAAGCCTGTTCTATTTACAAAGTACAAAAGTGGTTAGGATCCAGTTGCAATCAAACACTCAAGTTTGGACTATCTTTAGTTACAATACCATGCCTGATGGTAGTGTTCACGTATTAGTTTGTTTAGGATTAACAACGCTCTTAAAGATTGATGGCTCTCCCCAAAATAGTTCAATTACGATCCTTAGGACCAACTTTACTTGTTGGTCAACTTCTTAATAAAAACTTCCATTCTAATTAGCTAATAATGTGCATTTGCTTAGTCTTGTGTACTAGCCTCAATCTAGCCCAAATTTACCAAATGTTTATCATCCATGCTTTAGGACTCCTGTGCGCCGTCCTTCTGTATGGTGCTGTGATTCCTTCCTTCTAAGAGAAGGGTACCCATTTATTATAGTGGGCTCTCTTCCTTCACCTCTACTGGACCAAAAGAGTCACATATACACTCCTGACATTAGTTAACCAACATCATTTCTTGGTCTCATTGAAACATAATCCAAGGGGAAGGCTTTCATAGTGGTATTTAGCACTTTGGCTGTGTACTATGAGTGAAACATTCGTGTCCATGGTGGTTTCATTCTCATTGGCAGTGCGCCAGCTAAGCGTTTCTCTTTTTGCTTCTCGCGAGGTAAACTTCTACCTTTTTCAGTGAGTACATAGTGGGTATGAACTTTTAAGGCTCAGTTGCTCGGACTTTGAAGCTTCCCTCCACTGCTTCTCTCTATAATAAAAACAACCCTGACTCTCCTCCAGAAGTTGAGTGGCTGTGTCAGATTCTACCCTGTGCGCAATCTTGAGTATTTTATGTGTATGATATTGTGCTGTGGGTGGTAAAGATTGTTGATGGTTTGAAGCAACCCTTAGGAAGCATAACAACCTTGTTCCGCCGCTTTCTAACCTTTCTGTGTGTCTTTTGTGAACTTTGGGGTTGGCATTTTGGGTGCCTTATTTTCATTAATCTTCTTGTGTTTCAGGCTTACCTGTGTCCATTATTTCCAGAACGTCGTTTTTCTATGCCGCATTAGATGCCCCTGCAATAATACTTGAGTGTGTCAAGCTTCCCTTGCTGGCTTTGATCACCTGATTGAATCTATTTAAAAAGAATTCCCATCCAAAACACAGAAATGGTCAAAAGTTTGACCTTCATGGTTTTACCCGGGGCAGTTCTATAAATAAGGGCCCCAAAAACTTGCCTATGTCTCTTAAAAAGGAGAAACTTTATCCTTCATTCCTTCATTTTTGGGGGAATTTGAAGGCGAGCAGGGGTCCAGACTCAAAACAAAATAAATTTCTCAGTTGATTTTCACTGCTATGATGTCACCTGCGGCGACCTCATAAATACAGCACCTGATACCATGTGTTTTCCCCTGAGTGGGCAGAACTTCTCAACAATCCCATCTCCATTTAGTGGAATTTGGGAGTCCAGAAGAGTCTAGACCTAAAGTGAATGTAACCAATTTAGCTAAAATGTTTTTTCTCTGCACCGCATTATGAAAGTGCAGGCGTGGTCATTAACAAAGGGCCTGGTGGTGATGGCCTTGGTTAACGATGTAAAACCAGCTTTTAAATTGTGTATGTGGTCGTTAATGCCTAAAAACGCGTTTTATAACACGAATTTTCTAATATAAATGAGTAAAACTAATCTCTTGTGGCTCTATTGTGGAGCCCATTTGTGTATGCCAGATTACCCCGGAGAACCCGCTCTTGACCCATACCATGATCCACAGAACACAGTAGGTAAAGAAGAAGTACTTTTGAAAGATAAAACTGCATTTACAACTGCTGAAGGTATAGTGGGATATGTGACCTCAGTAGTGAAAGTGACCAATCATCCCTGTAAGAATTTTAACCAGATGTAATCCTCCGATGATTTATCATTATCTATGAGGAAATGGCTAATACTGGTGGAATGACTTATTGACTAAATTTCATGGTGTTTGATACTATTGCTAGGTAGCTGCTACCTAAATTGGGTCAAGCCAAATACAAGTATTTCGTCAAGCTTGGAAGTTAGGACTGAAGTGGGGGCAATCAATGGCCCAAATAGTATTTGAATCACCTGTGACTGATAGCTGAGGATGATCCATTATATTTAATAAAATTTTAGCAGAGCTTGACAATCCCAAGTATGAGGTGGCTGAGGGATGTTTCTGGCGCCTAATAACTAATTCTCCAAATTGTGATTATTGATCACCAGCGACTAGTAGCTGAGGATGATCAATTATACTATTTATTTGTGTTAGTAGAACCCAAAATGATTTTAAATTTGCGCGGCCAAGGTTGTTTCCATTGGCTCATATATAAAAATTGATGAGCGCCCAAAAAGGCAATTCTCAAATAATTAACTATGTAGAGTCAAATTTGTGTCATTGGCGAGAAGCCAAGTTATTCTGAGTAGCTTAGTGACCAAAGTGGTTTCTGGCACACTATTACTAAGTCAAAAATAATTTTGATGCTTATTTAAATTAGTTTTTATACAGCTCACTGGCGATATAAGGCCAAGGATGAGCCAAAACTAATATTTGGTTATTAGGAAGGACGCGGTAAGAGGGTTGATGCCAGGGAAAAGAGTATCGCAGCAGAAGAATGAAGAGAGGGGTTGACTGAAAGAACCAGCAATGAGCTGATAGGTCAGCGGTGGGCATAGTAGCCCTATTGTAAATAGTATAAATATCTGGCGCTTCCCTTTTTAAAAATATATTTTTTGCCTAATCTATCTTTTGATTTAATTTTACAATATATTTCGTTGGTTGGAGGTTAGGCTGGTAATCCCAAAATGACGCAGGTGACACGCCAAGGGGTCATCTGGCGCTGCTGGCCCCAACGCCTAAGGCAAAATGGCAAGGGCAAACCAGTCTTCATACTGGTTGGCTTGCTGACCAGCAGAGCTAACTGTCATTGGGAATGAGATTTTATGACAATCAATCTCCGTTTTTTGATGCAAAAAGTTATTCTGGAGGCACGCTTATGCATTATGAGGGCTTTCTGGTAAGGTGTTGACATTTTCTGCTTTGAATAAAGACCATTCTGGATATTTTTTTTGACTACTACACTTTCAACCCCTCTAGGGGCAAATCAGCACAACTATTTTGGTATCTACAGGAGACTCTGAGATTTTTATTGACTAAGACCTGGCCGAGTACCTTAAGTTGAATTACTTGCCTGGTGGTATGGTTAGTGGAAGGTTTACCAAGGTATTCCCACGCTGAAGGTTTTGTGGTTAGTGGACTTTCAAGTTGGCAAATATCATATGGCTGACCGCTTCTAAGCAATCAAAAACCTCTTGTACCACATTATTTTGGAAGTAAAGTGGTGGCGAGAGTTTGACGTCAGGACCAAATTGAAAGACAATCATAAGTCCTTGACTCTAAAGGATTTTCATAATATTGTTTGTACCTTTGCCTGTGCTAACTCTAAGGGAGATTTTTCCCAATGGCCCAAGGTCCACACACTCAGCCTTGCTCCATTACTGAAGCCTTCTTTGGAGGTAACCTTACCTTCCTGTTTGGAGGGGCTGAAATCTTCATTTGATGCGGCTTCAGCCTATATATTACCAGCTCATAAAGAGTTTAATTGCGGGTTAAATTTTACTGTAGATCTGGTGCGTATATCTTCTCCCATTTATCCTGTGATTATATTGGAAAAAGCTGCCTTGGATGTGTGGGTTAAAGAGAAGTTAGCTAAAGGCGTAAACCTTTCACATACCTCTCTGGTATGCTCCCCAATTCTTTTTGTGGTGAAAACTGATGTTGCCTTAAGTCATGCGTAGATTATGGGAATCTCAGCAACTTCATAGTAACAGATCTGCATTCCATCCTGGTGGACTCACAGATTGCTTGCTATGTTGAGAAGGCAAAAGTCTTCTCAAAACTGGATTTCTAAACGCGTTCAATTGTATCCAGATCAAGAAGGGCCAGGATTTGCTCACCGCGTTCAGAACTAGAAAAGAGATTTCCCAGTTTTGGTATATGCATTTTAGGCTAAAAAATGCACCTGCTATCTTCCAACTTCATATAGATGCGGCCTTGGGACCATCTGGGCGTGTGCGTGGTGGCTTACATGGATGATATCCTGTTGTTTTCCCCTGATCAAAAGTCCCGTGCAATAAACCAGCGGCAAGTGGTGGAGAGTTTGTGGCAGCCAACCTTACGCTGAAAATCATTAAGTGTGAGTTCTTTTAATTCTCAGGAAACTTTCCTGGGAAACGTCATGTTTGATTAAGGCCACATGATAACTCCAGACAAGGAGAAGGCAATTTGTGAGTGGCCCACCCCAACTTTGGTCAAGAGATAAGAAGTTTTTAGGGACGTTTACGTTCCTTAAGAAAAAAACACCAAATCTTTCTGAGGTGGCGGAGCTCTTGTATAGGGAAAGTGGAGAAAAAGTGCTCCAGTGGTCCCCGTTGTGCAGGATTTTTAAGCGGTAAAGTGCACCCCATTTAAAACCATCTTTCATCATGTAGATCTTAAGGAGGTTATTGTTGCTACTGATTCCTCTAAGTTTGCCATAGCGGCTGCCTTGTTACAAGTGGGCGGAGATTGAATAAAGCTCCTAGTGGGATATTTTTAAGAAAGATGTCTTTACTAGAGTTAAACTATGCTGTTTACAACAAAGAGTTATTACCAGTGTTTGAGACGCTGACATATTGGCATCATCATTTGCATGGCTCATCTCTACAATTCCACATCTGTAAAGATCACCATGCCTTATTGTAATACCGCGCACCTCATGTCTTGACCCCATGGCAAACCTGATGGCATGAGACCCCAGCCCAATTTGTGTTTTTGTATGATTTTAAAAAGGTCAAGGAAAAATGGTTTGCCGGATGCTTTGATACAGACCCTGCACTAGCTCCAGATCCTAATGAGGTAGAGATACACAATACCAACTTGATGATCCCACAGGGTAAGATTGTGTCCCAACCTCCCTTTCCCATGGCCCACGGGTCAGCACTTGCTCCTTTAAAAATGCGGAGAAATATGGTATGTTCAGAAAGTTAATCCTTTCACAGTCTTTGTCACCAAATATACCATGATCCTCACCAAGATCAAATTAAATCAGGGGGACATTACCAGGGTTACCACATTAAGGACAAAATGGTTTGGTTTCAGGGGCGTCTATGGGTTCCCTCAGGACACATAACCTGGATATCATCTAGTAACATTATGATGGGATCATCATTGGACATTCAGGCAAGGCAAATACTCTGTAGCTGATCTGCCACATTTATAAATATAAGGGATTAACCGCACATGTTACCAGGTACAGTAAGGAGTGCTTGGTCTACAACCAAATGAAGCCGTATTTGCCAACTCCTTCCAGGGTTTTTGGTACAAGTTCAAAAGGCTGAAGGTCCTTGGACTTCCTTATCAGTGGATTTCATTGTGGAGTTACCTGCATCTGAAGGCTACAATGCCATCATGGTAGTGATGGACTGTTTTACAAAGTTCGCCCAATTATCCCCTGAATTACCTCAGTAACCGCGGCAGAGATGGCTAGGCTCTTCGTGTCCCATATGTTTTCCCTTCATTGTGCACCAGACGATAATTAGCGACCATGGTCCCCAGTTTACCCCTGTTTTTTGATAAGAATTTTGTAAATTCTTCATATTCGTGACTGCAGTTCTACTGCCTATCACCCCCAATAAGATAGGAAAATGATTGAGTGAACCAGTGCTTGAAATTTTTTCTGCAGCAACATTCTATTGCGTTTAATTTGGATTAGGTTTCCCATCTCCCCATGGCCCAAAATCAGCTATAATTGTTGGACAATTACAAGTTTGATGTATAAAAAAGAATAGTTTGGAGATAAATGACGAAATTTTTGGCCAAAAGACCCTGGCCAATTTCTGGTGGAACCCTCTAATTGGGGTAATGCTTTTACTCATACCTCTCAGGCAAATGCCATAAGTTTGGGTAGTTGAATTGTGCTGACTATGCAGCAAATTCAGGGGAATCTATCGGAGGCTCCACCCCAGGCCACATCTAATTTAGTACAATCTAACCCGCAGAGACTGGCCCCTTTTATAGGGTCAGAGGGGGTCCAACAAGGTGAAAATATTTTTCTGCCTTCTGATTGGACTAAATATATAAAATCCCTTCCTCACGGGTTCACCTTTGAAGTTGTCCCTTCCCCATCTGCTCTCACATTGAAGTGAGGTGAGTCTCAAATAATCCAATAGGTCAATGGCCATATTACCTATTTTAGATGCAAATAGCTTATAACTGGATTTTTGTCAGACTCACTTTAAGCCTCAAGACAATTTAAATACTAGAATCCTGATATTAAGGGGTTTTCTTCTTACCAACCTCGCCACCACTGTTGAAAACATATAAAACCATTTTATTTTTAAATTAAAAAGTAGTAGTTTATAATAGTGGTCAATTGCCCCTATATTATCCCGCAGTAGAGAACAACTTTTGCGAATATTGTTGAAATTTAGTGAAAAACGCACCTGCAAGCATATTAAAAAGCCTAAAATCCAACAATAACTTAACCAACTTGAAAAAAATTTATTTGTTTTCCCTCCTTCAACAACTATGGCTTCAAGCCCTTACAACATGGAACCCAGCTGTGGATCCAAGGTGAAACTAGTGGCAGACTTCGCAAAGACTATCAAAACAGTAATCCAAGGGGTTAACACAAAGTTGGATGCAGCCATGCAAGCTTACAAGGAGAACGCTAGTGGTAAGAGATTAGTAGGTCCTGCGTACAAAGAAGGGGATCTCATGATGCTTGATGCTAGAAATATTCCAATAAAGCAGCCATATAAAAAAAGGGACAAAAGAGGATAGGGCCTTACCACATTGTCATAAAAGTAGCCACGCCTAGTACTAGCTGGTCTCCCAACATCATTCCATATCTTTTCCATCTTTTATGAATTTATGCTTACGTTGTTTGAGGGCCCCCATCAGAGACTCTGGACGCTTATCTCGGTGATGGGGCGCCAGAATGGGAAGTGGAGGAGATTGTAGCCTCTCACTATGTAAGAAGATGACTTAAGTACCTTGTATCCTGGAAGTGATTTGATGCAGCGGAGAACAGTTGGGTACCAGTGCACAACTGCGCCCATGCCTTAGATTTAATTTAAATTTTTCCATGGGCTTTCCCGAGGCTGCAGGACCCAAGTTGAAGCAAACCATCGCCGCCATGAAGCTGTACCCTGCCCACATGAACTTTTCCTTGGCAAAAGCATCTGGAGAGAGGTGGAGCTTTAAAAAGAATGAGAGGGTAATGTCATGGCTAATTGATATAACGAGAGCACAGACTATAAAGACAAGCTGAACTTCAGAAGACCAAAAAGGTCGCGTTGCAAGGCATTCCTGACTTAAAACATACCAGGGACCAACTCTGGGTACAGGCGAGATGACTTAGGTTGGTCCTGAGGATGTGCATTATGCTTGGCCCTGCATTACATCCTGGGCGTTAAAACGCACCACCTACATTACAAAGTGAAAATGATTTGATATGGTTGCTTGGGGAACATGTTTTAAAACCCATTCTATTTACAATATTATGAAAGCGGGTAGAATCAAGTTGCAATCAATCACTTGAGTTTGGACTACCTTGAATTACAATACCATGCCTTATGGTAGTGTGCGCGTATCAGCTTGTTTAGGCTTAGCACCGCTCCTGAAGATCAACTGGCTCTCTCCCCATAGTTTAATTATGACTCTTGAGACAAACTTCCTTGTTAATCGACTTTCTAATAGAACCCTATTCGTTTTAGTTAGTTATGTGAATTTTCTTAGTCTTGTGGCAACCTTCATCTGGCCCAAATTTACCACATGTTTGTCATCCTTGCTTTGGGACTCCTGTTCATCATACTTCTGTGCGGTGCTGTGATTACTCCTTTTCAGCGAATGGCAAATCAGATTTGTGGGGTGCTCTCTCTTCCACCAACTCTACCATAACTAGAGCATTAAAGATATGCTATTGACAATAATAAACATCCCATTTTATTCTAGGGTTTTGGTAAAGTTTGATCTTTAAATCACATCTATGATTTCAAGTTGGCGTTACCCAAAAGGGACTTTATCGAATCCTTCTGCTTACCCACTCCCTTTGCAATTGAGCAGATGCGAGATTTGAGGGTAAATTTTTTGCACCTGAGGATATCTTGGGTATCGTACCTTTTACAGTGGAGGACGCCCCTGTGGGAGCCTTTTGTTTAAAGCATGATTTAGCCCTTACAACAATCATTTTTAAAATTTCTAAATACTATACTAAACTGGACGATTTTCTGCAAGTATTGTTTTGCAGATTTTTAAATGATTATTGGATGGTCTTGGAAGTGCACTGAGAGTTAGGGAGGGAAAATAAGGGGACACAGATGCTACTCATCATAATATAAGGTATTCCCTAGATCAGCAAAATGAATAAGCGTAGGAGACTTAGGGTTGACACCTTTTTTAGTTAAAAATGGATGCAAGATTCCATCCAGATTAATAGTTGGGTCCTGGAATCACACAGTCATCTATGTGCAGCAATGGATATGGGTCCTTCTTTGTTATTTTATTTAGCCAGTGGTATACTACACCAACTCAATTAGATCCATATTTCTTCTTAATAAATAAGAGTCTGCTTTCCCAAGAACTTAGATATGGATTCAGTAATCATCCTTTAAAGTGTTTTCCATTTTTGTCAGCATTTCCAGCCTTATTTGATTGCAATTGTCTAATTTTATCAATTAGATTGGCATTTGATTCCAAACTTCAACATTTGTGATATATTTAGTGCATCTGAGGTTATATACTATTGTTTAACCATCTTAGATATCACAAAAATAACTTGAGCATCTTATTCGCCTGTTCATCTGAAAATCAATGAGTTTTTCAATTAAATATGGAAAAAATTTCCTCCAACTTCAGGCCATAAGTAATCACATTATGCTTAGTTGGCCAAAAATATGAAATGATTAAGTCTACAGTTTGAATGAAGTGTACATATAATGTCACTTGTTTTTTATGTATTGGCCTATCAGAAAAAGGTAACTGCCAAAACTGGAAATTTAGCCATGACTAGAGATTAAAATCCCAGGTGTGACATAAGGTTCAGTTTTAGCCATTTTTCATGATGCATACACTTTGGCATAAAGATATTCAGCAATTTACGATGCAAAGCTTTTTTCAAGATGCAATACTTTTTAAGATTAACAATCATATGCCTTTCTACCCTCAAAAATCCATAGCACTTCTCATTAAGATCAAATGGAATTTGTTTGGCAACCAATCTGATAATAATTCAGTGGATGATTTATTTGCATATGCCAAATTTATGTAAATATTTCTACAGCTGAGATTAACTATCTTTTTTAAGTTTTTTACTAGTGAGGCCAATCCCAAGAGGTGCGTCCATTTGTTTTTATTGGTGTGGTGTCTAATAAAACTGATTAAAAAATTCCTTTATGACACCATGGCAGCAAACCTAAGCAGCCATATCATCTGGGAAGGGGAGCCAGGGGGTTTCCCATCCACTGTGGACCTGAGAATTCTGTATGAGTAAACAAAATGGGAGTAGGAGAGTTGCGGAATGGGACAAAAGATGAAAGAGCATAAGGTTATCATTATTATTGAGGCATTTGGTGTGCGTTGACTTAAATTATTTGGAAAGCTGAGACTTGGAATATGTAAAAATTTCATGCTTTAGGAGTACAAAAGCTCAATTACAAAAAAAATAGATTTTTATAAATCTAGTGTATAAAGATAACTACTTCAGTTGATTTACTAATATGATTGACTTTGACCTCACTTTGAAAATTAACACTTTGAAAAGGTGAATTAACCTCAAACAATTCAACTATAAGTAAAAACAATAAACTGTTTAAAGTTAAAAATATTTTATTAATGAATTTAATTCATATTATGAGGGCAATATTTATATTTTTGAATAGAGATATAAGCTGTAGCTATCACAATTATCTTGGCCCCTTAGCTGACAATAATTGGTTTTGGTTCATAATCTGAACCAACTTTTTAAAAGAGCGTGTCTATATACAAACTTATCCACAGTTGATAAAAGGGCGTTAAAAAAGCCACAATAATCAATCATCAAGTTGACAATTACAACTAATTATTTAACATAAGTAAGCGCTCATTTCTTTTACAAAAGGATACAAGGCGAGTTAGCCTGGGTAAAGATATACCAAAATGAGTTTTTTAGTCTGTGCTTGTTTTAAACCTGTTTAAATAAAAGCCCAACCCAGAGTGGAGAAGGAACCACCCCGCTATGCTACCACTCCTCACTCTCTCATTTCACTTACCAACATTTTAAATGTCATTCTGTCAGTAATAGTCCCCAACTAATTGTAATTGCAACTGCTATTAGATTCACATCTTCAGTGAATTACAATTAATCATTTATCTAATAATTATCTCCAATCAACAGACTATAAATTAACAATATCACTAAAGCTTAAACTATAAGCCTAAATATAACCCAACTATTAAATATACATCAAAGCCTAATTTAGACCAAGATAATAATGTGGCCACATAGGTTTCCAACAACATATTTAATAACTTCTGGCATAAGAGAACAATTTGAGGACTTGTCTGGTTTGGGGGTAGTGGTGGTTGAAAAGTGCCAACTTGGCAGTAACAGCTCATGAGTAGCTTGTGACAGATGCAAGCTCCTCATTTCCATCCTGGGATTTTATGGGGAATTTGGCCAGGAAATTAGGACAGGGAATTCCTTAAACAAGAGGCTCTATGGTCTCATGTTATATTGCGGAGGGGAACGTTAGTGGGGGTAGAAGCCACCTTTATGGCAAGCTTATAGTGATTTTTATAAAATAAGTAAAGCACTTTTAAGGACAGAAGCAGCACTGATTTTAGCTCTTGGGAGACTGAGAAATTTTAACAAATAAATTTGGGGATGTAAATGTAAGGTTAGCTGGTATCATAAGTAAATTATTCATGAGAATCAAATGGGTTCAATATTGGCAAACTTGGACATTAATGCGAGCTGCTTGGCTGGGAAAAGAGTGCTAGACCCCAAAATACTGACAGAGGCAGTTTAACAGGGGCCTGAGCAGCAACCTGCTCCTAGACAATTCAGGATGGTTGTGGCTGTTCAAGCATGCGCATTAGAGGGAGTGTCACAGTGGTTAAGGGAAGTGGAGGGAGGATTGAACCCCATTTGTAAAATCCTGCCTAATCAGTGATAAGGCTAACATCAGAGGAAGGAGCTTCAGAAGCCGCTGAGGTGGCAAGGAAGGGGCACTTGCACTTTGTGTCGTCAAGTCAAAATCACAAGGGGCAGAGGATGCGGCCATCATCTAAGTGGGCCCAGAATGGGTGAATGGAGGAGCAAATCATGTTATGAGAGAATCAAAAGATGGGTGTCCTGATGGAAGAGGAAATTGTTGGAAAAGTGCAAGACCCTGAAAGGGGGCTGGACTCATTGCAAAAAACAAAATGGGAAACAGAATTGGTGACATAAGCAGCCAATCCCTACAGGCGCTTCCAGCGCGGTTTATCAAAAGGGAAGTGATTTGGTTGTCTAGAAAACTGGACCATTAGAGTTGAATCTTCTGGAAGCCAAGTATGGGTGGTGGGGATTGAAGTATCTAAAAAACAAGCGACATTATTTATGCAACCAAAGCCTGGTTCCCAATAGAGAAACTCAGGTCAAAGCACACTTGAAGGGTCAAAAATCAATAAAATTGGCGGTTTAGTCACCACCTGCACCATCTTAATGATGGATGCGCTCACGTAGGGGAAGATATTCCCATTTCTAACGTAAAGGCTAAAGTGCAGTTTACCTATGGGAGCATCCAGGGGGCTTTGAAGAACCATGCTGGGAGCGCACAAAGTGTTGAGCAAGGTCCTAATGGGGGAAAAAGCAACAAGTAAGTTGGGGTAGGGGCTAGTGGAGCCAGCTCAAGCACGCTATGGCAGCAAATGAAAAATGATAGGAGCGATGCACCACCACCCCACATAAGGGCAGCAGGCATCAGATTCAATTACCTTTAAAGCTCAGATCAGCAAGATGGCAAAAGTTGTTATATAGACTAACTTAACTGCAAATTTAAATTTACTCATATAAGTGTCAAAAAAGAGAGCAACCTGGGTCACTTTTTCAGTTATAAAACAGAGACAAGGTTTGCTATAGATTTTAGAGAGGATTTTTAATCACACCAAAACTCATATTTAGCATGTCATTTGTGCTTGATGAAATCTTATAATTCTGGTTTGGTAAAAAATTGCCCATGGTATGACAATATTTGATACAAACTGTAAAAGCAAAGCAATATACGCTCCCTTAGAATTGGCATCAGTAAGCCCACAATCCCATAAACCTTATTATGGTATAGATCTGGTATGAGTCTAAATCTCCTCACTAGCTTTGTCAGGCCAATGTTAATTGGAGCCAAACTGTCTTTGATTGTGCAACTTTCTACTTAATTTACCAAAATTTCTGCATATTTACAAATAGAGTGCTGTGAAATACTGTTTAGTTGTAAATTTGCACTGACGTTGATTAGATTAAGTATTTCAAAAATTTGCTATTTACAATGAGAATTCTATTTTCTTAATGGTAGTCATAGGAATTGATTATTTAACGTGTTCTATGCAAGTTACCCTTCTTCATGTTCATCTGCTTGTCCTGGAGCTTCTTCACATATGGATGGGCCATTTTTCCTATGGGTTATGTTGCCTTTGTTAAAACAAATGGAACTTAATATTAAGCTATAATTGACTTCTTTTTTGGCAATTCCGCTTGGTCTTATCTTTAATGAGTCATCTGATTCATCTTTTCATTAAATATAGCCATGTTGACAGTGTTCTTTGATTTTTTTTCTCTGCAGAACTTTGTGATGTGGACATCTTTGCTACATTGATTGTAGGTGAAGTGGACTTTTGGTTATTAGAAATTTCCTGTAATTTCTTACTTGGACTGATGTTTTAAAAGGTTATTTCACAGACCTTTAAAGGTTCAGACATCCATGAAGTCTTAGTATGAGAATTTAAGGCTGAAATCTTGATCCTATGTAATTCTTTAAAGTGATAAGTGTCAACTTCATTACAATTTGTGCATCATAATTATTTAGCGCTTTTGTCCCAATGAGAATTAACCTTATTAATAGAGCTTATCAGTAAAGACATTTATATTTAGTCACTTTATGAACTGAATAACATAAAATTTTGCGTATGGTTTGCAATACGCTCCAGGCTTCCAGATTTGATCATATTATCATTCTTTGCCTCACTGTAGGCCCACTTATTTATTAATAATCATTTTGTGAATAGTTTTTAACTTTAGGTATTCAAACAAGTAATTATAGTAATTGCCTTTTGAAAACCACCACATCCAGCCATAGTCATTTCAAAAAGTTTATTATAGACAGGAACATGATTTTTAAAAACTCAGGCAGTTTTGAGAGCTACTCTGAAATCATCGATAGAAAAAGAATTATTGCTAATGTATCTCATTTATTTTTGGAATGGAAGTCAAAGCCTTGAGGCTTTTTGGTGTGACTTCATGACTTATACTAATAATACTACAGCTAGCTGAGGCGCATTCAAATAATTTCATTTTATCATTTTTTTTTCTTGACAGCTGGTATACTTTCCTCCAAGCTAAATAACTGTGCTGAAATCTTCTCTCCACCTTTCTGTATGATTTTACTTCTATTCTTTGAACTTAAATTTATAAAGGCCATGGGACCATCTAGACTAAAAAAAAATTATAAAGGCCCATTTCTTCTAAAACTTTAGTCAATTGACATATTTTGTCAACAATTTTTAACTAAAATCTCCGCTAAAATGCATTATGCTCTTTCATTTTGATGATTTTTTATGTGCCCACACTTCAACTTTTGTAATACTTTAGAATCCAGATGACTCACCAGTTAACCTTTTTGACAAGTTGACGTGTGATACATGACTCAGATGCTCTAAAGCGAGCAGAACTTATTGCAAAGCGGTGACTTCACAGGTTCAAGGATTTTTTATAAATAATTTTACCTTTTTTGATGACATGAAACAATCTGAGCAAAAAATGTTTTAGTCGAAAACATATTACCTTACATAAAAAAAACTTTAGCAATTGTTGCTTAATAGTATAGTTTTTTTATAAACAACTAATAAAAGCTACTACAAAACATAAGGGGTTTAAAAAGGGTGTTTGAGGTATACATAGTTGTCGAGAGGTAAATTAGTGCCCACTTTATGAAAAGTATAGAAATTGGTTGCTAGAAAGAACTATATTATTAGTCAATAACTTAAGCATTTGTTATGCTATTAAAGATTAAACTCCCTTTAAAAAGTTCAATAGTTGTGGCAACTGCACCCCAAGATTTGATAACATTATTAGTTATTGGCAATTATGCACAATACTAAAATAGTCTATTCATCAAAAAAGCTAATATTGATTAATTGGTCTTTTGAACTAAATCAGAACTTCCCTTTTGGAAATTCTAAAAAGCTTTAAAACTAGCTTAAAGATTAGCAAACATGCATGATCTAGTAAACTGCTAGTTTTGTAAGATATATTTTAAAACATATCTAGGCTAAATTTTCAAGATAAGAAAACAACCACCAGCCAAGGATGACTACTCAAATGGACTGTCTACATTTAAAAGAGATGTTTCAAAACTCCTTGTGTTTTGAAACAACTGGTCAGTAAACAGTAGACTTTACTTGAAGTTTGTTATTATCCTGCTCCATTTTCTGAAATAAGTCCAAGGAGATAAAATTCAATTCTGGTATCTCTAGTTTTTGAGATTGTACTAGGACATGTAGGGAGTCAATTAACATTAGAGAATAGAGAGGGAGTACATCAATCCTTCCATATAGAGAACAATGCCAAAAAGGAAGAGGAATTTGTCATCAGTAATTGTTAGCTTTTTAGTAGATTGTTTGCCACAAAGCTGCTAATCGTTTTAATTTAGTGTTACTTGGCCTCAGAGTCAGGTGCTTCAATGTTTAAATCAAGGTGTTTCATAAACGAAGAGTAGGTGTACAGGGACCATCTAGTACTAAAAAAGAGTAGGTGTACAGGGATTCAGCAAGTGCCTCAACTTAGTTAGCAACAAATGTTAGATTGGCGCAGTGGCATCAGGTTTTGGATTTACAGGTTATAATACACCTACTATTATACTGCATTAAGACAGACTTTTTGAAACACATAAAACCTTAGTTATCAATTATAGTTTTATTAAACAAAAAATAAAATCAAAATTAGTATTGTCTACTATAAAAGGCTATAAAGATTGCTGTATATAATTTTAGGTGTATAAAGCGTCAAGTCTAGGGCACGTTCAAGTTCTTATTTTACAATGGAAATCCCTCCTAGTATAATTTCTATCTCTCTGGGTTCTCATTAGTTCAAATTTTTTTAACTGAGCAGCACTTGAATTTGCAGGATAGAGTATAGTAATCATAATAGGAAGTGCAGTAGATACCTAGGGCTATGGAACCTTGAATAATAATAATAATTAGTAATTTTGAACTGAGACACTGATGGAAGTTCAAAGTAAACGTTACTAAACCTGCTGATTGACAAGTTTACATTAATGCAGGTAGAGGTTGTTAATAATAAATAGTATAAAAGGTGATTTGAAATTAGGCCTGCAAGATGACTTAATTTGTATAGGAAAATTCATGAGTAGCATTGGAGGGGATTTAGGTTTTATTGTAATATATTTACCTGAATTGGAGGCGCCAAGAATAGGTAGCCAATAGTACATATATACTAACTGACAGCTACATATAAAACTGTGGGCGTTAAGGTGAGTCAATCCATAATACCTTAATAATATAGATCAACATCAATTTAAGAAAGAATTAATTAAATCCTCAGTCTACATATTATTTAGTATAAAAATATAAAAAATTAAAAATATGGTTGGTCAGACCATACTCAAAAATGATCATGCAGTGGTTAAAATTGGCAAATCAAAATCAGATTTTATATTATACTAACATCCAGATACCCTAGCTTTTCTATGGTGTTTATAGTTTATCAGGTGATTCATATTACTAAACCTAAACCGCTTATCTATAACCATTGAACATATCAAATTAAATAATCACCAACCGCAACATAAAACAAAACTAAACATACTGAAATTCTAACAACCAAAACCTTCAACCACTTATCAATAACTAAAACCATTAAATATGCCAAATTAACTAATCAACGACTGCTTTGTAAACTAAACCTAAACTTATTGAAACTAGAGCCCCGTGTGGGATGGTAAAGCGCTGTATTGCTGATATGGTGAATTATTTAGCTTTTTCAAGTTATAGTTAAAGCCATATACTCAGCTTGCTGACCTCTATCTATCTAGCTGGTTTTTTTTCTATCTGATGATTTGATTATAGAAATGATAATAATTTTAATTTGTTAAGCTTCAATTAAATAATCTAGTTGATGTTATTTTATCAGCCTAATCTTAAAATAAACTCAATAATTGCTATCTATTTGGTAGTTCAATTTAAGCTAATTATTTTATATGTGATGTTAGAGGTTATTTTAATTTATTACTTTTAAATAAATTACTTTATTAAAATAAAATTTGATATGATAGTTGATATAATGGTTTGGCTAAATTTATTATTTTATTAAATATAAATTGAATGAAATGATTAAAAATTAAATGGTGATAAAATTGAATTGGGAATCGAATCTGAAAATAAGTAAACTTTAAGCTTAATTATATACTATTTAAATTTTTGCTTAGTTCTAAGTGGGAAATTAGTGAATCAATCTATTTCAATTAAAAATCATTAACCACCTAAAATTAAATAATCTAAACCTATCAGAATTAATAGAGAAAGGACATTCAGTTGATCACTAAGCAATTTGGTGGATTTTAAGTTGAATTGATGAACTTCAACCATTTGGCCAAAAAATGCTATTAAACTTTATGGAAAAAGGTCACACACAATAGAGCCCCATGTGAGGCGGTAAAGCACTGGATTCTGATACAGTGGATTAGTTAGCTTTCTTAATTTTTGGTTATAGCTATAGCCATATACTCAACTGCTAACCTCCATATATCTAGCTAGTTAGATTAATCTAATAATGATTGAGTATAAGAATTGATAGTAACTTTAATTTTTCAAGCTTTAGTTTATTAAATTTGTTATTTGATTTAGTTAGCCTAATAAGAAACTAAGCTCACCAATTGTCATCTATTTAGTTGATATATATAATATATATATTATTTAATTTTGTTATGTATGATATTAGTAGTTTTATTTACTAAATTTTAATTAAGAACATGAGTAAGTTAGAATTTAGATGATAGTTGATTTATTTTATTGCTAAATTTATTTAACTATAAATATATATTTTGAATAAGATGAATTAGAAAATAAATGGTATAAAAAGCTGAGCTGAAAATTAAATTTGAAACTTTAAATTAATCATAAGCTTAATGATTATTCACTTACTGTTTTTGTTTTTATGAATCCATACTTGATTTTTAAATATCAAAAGTAGAAAAAGAGGGAAGCGGCGTAATATAAAAGATTTGGCTTAGATTAAAATACTGGGAAGGGGAGAACTATCCAGCTAGCATCTCTGACCATTGATGGTTGGTGATTGCCATCATTAGCCATGATTCTAGTACTAATGGGCTTACAGGCCATTAAACTCTTAGTTTATTTGTTGCTTCATCATGTATGATGAGCGATACAGTGAGGAAAGCCTGGTGTGTGGCTTTATAGCACTTGGGGATAAGATTAAAAAACTGGTGATTCACTGGAGCTGATTGAAAATCTGAATGGTCTTCAACACCAAACTCTTATAGAGGGAGCTCATTTCTGAGACTGTTGGCAACTAGAGCCATGTGCACTACCCACATACTAATGGTAGAGAAAGGTCACAGCTGGAAAGTGATGTTTGCAGGTTCAACAAAAAACAAGTTTTGCAATGGGTGCAGCTCCTCTGATGACTCAACGCCTGAGAGGAGGTACCTCGTCATGGATCAGTACTTTCAGAATACAGTGCACTCATAATATTAGTAGCCAATATTTTCTTCCAGTTTGGCACAGATGGGTAAGTCTTATGCGGGTAATCTGGTTCACTTTGCTAACTGGACTTGAATGCATGGTGCAGGATCTGCCAGATGACTGACCTTTGCTTCAATGTGACCAGACGGGAAGTAAGTCCTAAATTAACTACTTTATTGGGTAATTAGTATTGTGGCCCTCAGACGTCTAGTCATTGCAGATTTGGGGTCAAACGGGTTAATTGTGCCTGGGTTTCAGGAGCAGCTTGAAATATTTGATTGAGGTTGACTTGAAACAACTTTCGATGGCCTTACTTAAAATTTGTGGCTAATTCAATTATTCTCCTCCCAGTTTATTATAGAATCATGGCACAATTACTGTATTCATTATCCCTACAGATCTAGTCAGCTTCACAAACAGAAGTTTCAAATGACTAACCTTCTAGGCACACTACCTGATTGCACAACTGCTAGTAGTAGGCGCTGGCTTTCCTAGCGCACATAATAGGGTGGGTTAGCATCTAATAAAGCGGTTAGTGCAAGGAAACTGGCTCTTGAAAGCCCCAGGCTCTTGCCAAGTTAACATTCCACATGAGGATAGGGCAGCGCATTTGTGTCTGCACCATTTGAAAAAAGGACTTAGCCCATATCTGCCAAGCGTGGGACTCAAAATCAAGCAGACCCACACCTCCTTCACGCTTTGGTTTAAACAGGGTGGTGAGGGCAATTGGTGCTGCATTCACTTTGAGCCAGGGAAGGTGCAAAGCATAATCTTGATTTTCTTCTCCAGGTTTAAGCTCATCAGCAGCACGTGAGTGATGTACCAGAGTTTGAGGAAGATGAAGATGTTGGCAGCCAGCACTTTTCCTTGAGGTTGAGGTGCACTTTTTTACAGAAATCCAAATGGACTGACAGACTCAACAAAACCTACTGCTAAGTTTCAAGTACTTCTGGACCCCTATTAATAAACAAGATTCCAAGGTAGCGGATCATCTGTGTGTTCTGCATTGGCACATTATTGGAATTTGGGGCAAAATTTGGTGCACCAATCCTCATTATGGCAGTTTTGTCAAAGTTAAGCGTTGCAATTGATGCTGATTGGTATAGGCTCAGGAGTTCTTCAGCGCATTCAAGGTCGGTCAGAGAGCTGATTCTCACTACATTGTCATCAGTGAAGGCTTGCATTTTTAGCAGCCACTGGTTGGGGTGGACGAGGCACAGAGTTTTTCATCAGTTGCTGCCAAGATGATATTGGCTGCAAAGTTTAATAGAATCAGTGACATGGGATCGCATTGGTGGAGACCCTGGCCTATTGGGAGATCATTGGTAAGGCCATTAGCAACAATCAACTTTTTATTAAGTCATGAATACAGTTTTGAAATCATGTATTGATGAACGTTGGAGATACCCACTGCCTTCAATGCCACATGCAATAAGAACCACGCTACTCAATTGTAGGTCTTCTACATATTGATAACATAAGATATCCTGTTCAGATCCTTACATATTCTGCAGCACCTTCTGGATGGTCCCAATACTGCCTCAGAAGGTGCATCCCTTGATAAATCTGTGTTGGGCCCAATGGAGGGTACGTTTTGCTGTTGACATAATCCTTTTTGATAAAATGCATGTTAGAAGTTTATAGTTGACGTTGGACAAGGCGATAGGCGCCAGTTTCAGAGTTGCAATTGGACTCTTCTTTTACAGAAGTACAATCTTGGTCTTCTGGCCCCCAGGAATCTGGCGTCCAGTTGGTAGAAAGGTCTTGAAAAGCTGGCGAGCTTGGATGCAATATAGTCATGGATGGCGCTGTAGATTTCTGTGCACATATTTTTGGGTCCTGGGGATTTCCTCTTCAGTAAATCCTTTAACATTCGTTTAACTTCATCAATAGTGATTTCAGTGGATAAATTCTGGACGTCCTCTGGTGGGCAGACCCCTACCACCAGCTTGGCCAGGTTTATAATTGACTTGGTTGCTGCTTTGCTCATTTCTCTATACCATATTAGTTCGCCATAAAGTCGTTCAATTTAGTGCTTGACTAGTTCCAGATTGGAAGAAAATTAACCAACCGTTGTTTCTACCTGCTAGATCTTGGCCTTGAATCATTTTTCCTTGAGGGAAGCCAGAACCTCTTTGGTCATCATCCCTGTGAGGCTTTGATACTGATAGGTAGCATTCACACTGCACTCCACATCTATTTACTTATAAAGCCTGATAGCATTTGTTTGTTGTTTAGCACTAGCTCCACAATTCTTTGCTGTCCTGCTGAGAAAGCTTCAGGCTATCTAGGGAATTCTTAAGTTGCTTTGCGGTGGAAGTTAATTTGTAGGTTTTTGCTTTCCTAAACTCTATCCTATCTCATTTGATTTTCTCCTTGATTTGGACCCATCGTTTCAGGGGATCAAGTATTGTTTGATGACCCCAGTTAGTGACCAGCTGATCATGATCAGTTTTGGAGAATCAACTGCAATGAATGATTCTAAACAAGGTCGATGTTTGATGTCTTGGTCTAATAAGATCTTAAAAACCTCGTTATAGATAATCAAGTCTTGATTATAATTTTTATTGACCCTTCAGAGTTATCAGCCTCCTCTGATGGATAAAGCTAAGCAATCCAAAGGGCTAAGCAACTCGAAGGGGCTAAGACCTCCAAAAGAAGGTCAACCCCATCTAATAAAAACTTTATTTCAGATCTAACCATCATAAGTATAGCAATAATAATCAGCAATATTGGTCCTCTTTTAGAAAGGATCTTACCTCAGTTGAAGCACAAAGATCCTCACAAAGAACCACCAAATCTACCCCTTATAAATATCTATCATTTCTAACTAATAAAATACCACTATTTAAGTCTCAAGTAGCTTAATTTTGGTCAATTCATAACAGAGTTCCATATTACAATTAGAACTTATTATTGCAACGAAAATATTAACTTCGTTGCCTTGTTTCCATCTTTGCTAGAGCCATAAAACTAATATTATAGCAGTCTCCATAGCGCCTAAATATCTCAATTTCTCACGAAATTCCATTAGTAAGTTTTAATTGTTTGGTGCCAATTTCCATCCCTCAGCGTAGCTGGTGCGATCTGCCAATATCAGTTCTTTGGAGGTTCATTAAGGTCGATATCCACACTGATGATCAAATGTCACTTTTGGAGTTTATGTAGAATGAACTATTAGATGTCAGCGGCTTAAGGTCAAATGACACAAGCACGTAATCCAAGCATGAACCTTCCTGCAATGCTCCTCTGGAATCATAAGACCAACTTGTGATATTAGCAGAGCTTTTGTACTTTACATATATCATAAGGCACATTTCCAACTTGACCAGGTACTCTAGCTATCCTCAGCCTTACAGATGGGCTGCCCACTCACTTGAACATATCCTGGCCTGCGTTTATCCAACAGCTCATATCTCCTGATATGACTGTGGCTTCATTGGTTTACACTCTAATAAAAAAGCCAGAATAGTCAGTTCTCATGGGGCTTTGGTAAGTTTACACTGCAACCACTCAGAGGCTTTTACCAGTTTCCCTTATTTGTAGTGGTTGCTACTAAATCCTTCTGAAATATGTGTCCTCCAAGAATACCAGGTCTAAATTTTGTTCACATCAATGATAGCGAAGTGATCCGTCCAAAGCGCTTGACACCTTATTTGAAGAGACCATGGGTGGTTCATTGTGTTTCAGTTGGGTTTGGAACCTTTTCTTTTTGTTGCTTGGTTGTATCTCCAAAATTAAAGACTAAATCTATTAAATTTTTTGCTTTAAAGTGATGAAGTTTCCTCTTCCTCATTTGTTTGCTAGCCACCCCATAGAATATGTGGTCACTATTCTATCTGGTTGCCTGAACCATGAGTATGAGGATGGTTGGGGTTCTCCAGGCTATGTATGGAATCACAAACTAATGTAGGTGTTTTGGCGGATTTTAGTTGATAATGGTGAGTGCAAGTTAGTTGACGCTTTATATGGTCAGTTAGTGAGCACGGATATCTTTTTCTGGTCATTTTGTGCACTGGTATTACGTGTCCATCCCTGTCTTCATGTCAATTGATAATGAAGATGGCTTTAATACCAACTTGGGGAGCGCCTTTGCCCTTTAAGACTTAATGGAGGTATCTGCAACACTCGCCACTAGATTTCAAGAACTATTATTGTTTTTTTGACAGAAATGGCCTTTTTCGCTGGGGTGTGTTTGGCTGGCATTGTTGGTATGGTGGATCTAGAAGATGGTTAGTTTCAGCTCTTAATTTTTTGTGATGATTTACATGCTTATTTTTTTACCCAATTTTTGATTGTTGGGCTTAGAATCTGGATTTTTTGTATCTGGTGATGAGCAGCCCTTATTGGGTGGTTTCTTGTTGAAATATATCTTTCAGCGCTCCTCCTTATGAACCGTCCACTCTGCTTGAGATGGGCGGTGTGCAACTGGGTCAGTACCCTTTCCCTCATCTAATTTATTATCCTCAGAATTATGGTTCATGTAGGTTTCATCTTCTGCTTCAGGTTTCTTGGCAGCCTCCTACTCCAATGCTTCCTTATAGGTGACATCCAGCTTCTATTACTGGCACTTCATGTCCATAACCCCCATAAGGTTGCACAGTATCAATATCTTAGCTTTGGGACGGAGGAAAGTTTTCACCCCAACTTTGGTGACGCCACCAATAAGGCCATAGACATTTTCATGAGGGGGTTTATTCTTATTGTTGTGACACTGGGCCATTGTGTGGCCAGTATGATAGCAGAGTAGGCACATCTGCTTTGCATCTTCCTGTTCCACCTAGAAGGCTTGGCTGAGACTTGGTGGTGTTTGAATATGAGAAAGGTAATTTTATTTGACTTCATCCATGGATTCAGCTAATAGAACGCCTCCATAGTCCAAAGGTGAAGGCACTTAGTGACTAAACACCACTAACTTGACTAAGTTCCTGAACTTCCCTGTAGTATGCGAGGCTGGTCCTAATTACCTCATGTACAAATTCTCTTTACCAATCTATTGTAGGCTCTGAAAAGTGATCCACAGGGTGGTCTGATTTGCATAACAGGTCAGTCCATTTGCAGGTTATCGCCTTTGTAATTGATACTAAACTTAAGTAGCTTCTTCCAGTAAAGCATGCCTGGGATTGCGATGTCAATGCACCCACCTTTGGGTACCCAGCGGCGGTCAAAGTCCCTACCTGTAAAGACCTCATCGAGCTTGTGGTAGATTAATATTTTCTAGTCAGACCACTCTTCCTCCTCCACCAGCTGCAAGTGAACTTGGATGGCACCTTTCAGGTATTATTTAGGTGCCTGCAATCCATAAAACCTCCATTGATAAAATAGCAGATGTAATCAATGTAGCTTACGGCCTATTCCAAAAGTTCTCGTCAGTTTGGTCTGTCACAGCACTGTATGACTTGGTTTTTTGGGAGGGTTTTAGTGCGTCATCAGGTGTTCTACCCTTTATAATCTAATGATTGTTTTGTTAATGCTAAACCACATTCAACAACCTTTGAATTGGCATATGTTAATACCATGTCAATCTGTATTTTATCCTTCTGCACTATGATATCCAAATGTTGACAGCCATGGGCATTGGCTGGAGAGAAATCCAGCTGGTACCAAAAGGAGGGTGGCTTCAGGCCCATACATCAGATGCAGGTACTGATGAAGAACTTCCAGAACGATTGAGTTGCGCTGGCACCAGTCCCTCACCAGATGATGTTCAAGTCACTGTCAGTGAAAAATCTCGCCATAGCAGCAGGCACTTCCGCTTCAATCCACTGGAATGCCTTTGTGGGAGCAAAGCCTTTAGTGGCATATGGGGTGTCAACATATGGCTCCAGGAATGACCGTTTCCAGTCACAAAAGATCTCGTTTTAAATGCTGCTTTGAGCTACTCACTTCTGAGATTGAGAGTCATGACCCCTTCATTGCTGCTGCCTGTGGAGAAAATTCGTGTTCCATCTATGGTTTTGTGGATTTGGGGGTGAACCCCGCAGCATCCCAGTTGGCTACCCTGGCAAGTGTGATAAATCCTCGCCAGTTTTTCATTTGAATTGGGGAACACGTGAACATGGAGAGTTTAAAAATTGGCTTTGTTACCATCAGGTCTGCCCACACTTGAACCTGCTCAATACTGACGCCTGTGCAGAATCAGTATTTCATTTCCAATGTGGTAAACCCATTGCGCACCAATTTGATGGTCTCCTCCATCGATCAATCCCATAAGGGCACCCACACTACAGCCTTCACCTTTGTTCAACCCGCCTTGAGAAGGTTAGATGCAGTCACTGGCGGAAAGTAGATGTATAACCAGTGCATGGCTTTGGTAGCCTTAAACCTATATGCAATTCACAGTAGAGCCTCATATGGGAAGATTGAGGTTTTAACAATCCAATGCTATTTTAGGATGGTATGGTAAGTCCGTTTGAGGGCAGCCAAAATGTTTGGGAACTTCACTATGTGTTTAGTAAGCTCCAATGGAAGTATCTTGAGCTCTTAGTGGCCCAGGAAAATTTGCTGCTATTCCAGATTTATTATATTCTATCAAATTGTGAAGTGTTGCTGGCGTCCATTCAGGCTTTAGCTTCATGGACTTCAGGTTCTCTCAGATGGAAGTCTCCAACGGTTTGATGATTGAGTGTAAACTTCATCCACCTTGAGTGCTTCCTCAGTTCAGACCCATGATAATTCTAAATTCCTCCATGTTCATTTATATTTGTGTATTGAGCTAGTGTTTTGCAGCACCGTAGGAGAAAATTATGAGCTCTCCATATGTCAGCAATGGAGGACACAATGTATTTTGAGATCCACTGTGTCACCATAGATTACAGGAACTGCAGCGCTTTCCACTATTTAATTTTACCAGTAGGACACAACATGGTGCACTAAATATCTTTCTACACAGTCATAGAATTCACAGATGCCCAGGATAACAGTTTGACTGTGGTGGGGTAAGCAGATCCCTCAGTCAAGATTTTTATTTTCTTGATGAAGTTGCCTGTGTGTCTGATCAATTGGACTCAGTACCTGATTCTACTGTTACAACATTGGGGTTATGCCCAAAAAATCAGGTGAGCAATCAGAATAAGGTTGGGTGGGGATAGTCCCCACTGCTGAATGAATTTTGTTGGGACACTGCATAACGATTTTGGTGGGCGAGAGGATTAGTTTTTGGCTGGCATTGCCCCTGAACTGACAGGCAATTTGTTAGGGATTCAGCCCAATGATTCTGTTGCAATTTTTGCAAATTGTGGCAGAGTTAGATCCTGATAAGACTAAAACACTACTGGGATCTTTATTTGACACTTTTGGGTAACAATTGGTCCTAAGTCTGGGTTGAGATCCGCTGGTGTATATTTCTGAGACTGATTAACTTGAATTTGCTGCGCCCCACAGAACTCTCTTTGATAAGTCCAAAGGGCTTACTAGGGCAGAAGCTGGTGACTCTACCATAGGGAAGTCATTTCAGCCCAGGTGGGCGGCGTTTAGTCTCTCTAGGGTTTATACCTCCGTTGACAACGTTTTAAAAGAATTAAGAACGCTATATGATAGGGAGGTTGATGATTCACCTTGATATGATCAGGATCCTTGCAAACAGCTCTGTGGGATCCAGTAGAGGTGAGCAATCTGGAAGTTTTTTCTTTTTTTGGCATTTTTTACAAAGTTTTTATTTAATAAAATAGTATGCTGCTTAGGTGCAGGAGTTGGTGTTATTTTGGTTTGATATAAAAGGGCACCGTTGCTGACATCTTTTTTAGTCATTTCAGTGGAAAGTCAGTCTAATGGCTTATTCTCCATTGTGGTGGGCTTTAGTTATTCTTTAAGTAAAAAAATTAATTGAGCTTAAGTAGGCCTTCCGTTTTTTGTGCTAAGCCCTGACAGGTAGAAAATTACTTGTGCTGAGGTTGGTGGCTGTGGGGTACTACTTTATAGATGCAGTAGCACACTAACAGGCGGGTTTATTCTCTCTGGACTTGATCAGTAAACCTTATATAAAGTGAGCTTGATAGAGAAGGATCTTTCTATTTTTGTTTAATTTTAGTGAAAAATTTGGTAAATTATTAAAATTTGTTTGTTAATACTAAATCACTCAGAAAAATAAAATGAACCTATCAGACTTGATAGAGAAATAATATTTAGTTGATTATGAGTAATTTGGTGGATTCTTCAGTTGATTTTAACTATCCTCAACTACTCAGCCAAATAATTTGAACCTATGAGACTCAATGGAGAAAAGGCACACACAGACAGAAACACTTTCTTTTAGTAAAAGACACTGTATCATTTATCCAGTGAACTTATGCACTTTAGTTTTTGCCATAGAAACTGTATTGTTGAACCAGTGACCAACCAGATCCAACAACAACTCACTAAATAATTAACCCATCTAATTAACCAATCATTAACTGCTTTCAAAACCATCTAGCTTAACTATCAAAATAAGACCACAAACCAGTTGACAAAACCATTAAAACTATCAAATCAACTGAATATTATCTGCTCAGACATAACTATATACCAGTTACCATTAATACCATATAAGACTTTCACTTTTTTCATATAACTTTTTTAAATTACTATGAAAATTAAAAGTCTGGCTTTGAGGTTCACACTTACCTCTCACGTTCACCTATATACGATATTCAAATCTCTTAATGCTGTAGACTTGTCTGGGCATTGCACACACAAATACATAATTCTTTTATTATTATAAATATCTCAGTGTGGTACATTTATCCCGAGGTTGACCCACCTCAAATAAATTTTGATATTATAGATAGAAGATGGATTAATAAATTTAAAAAATAATTGATCTATCTGGCGTTGCTTGTGTTTATAATTTTTAATTTATACTTCATCTAATTAAAGCATAAGTGCATGAAGGAAAATTCTACTAAGTCATTGAAAGGAAATTGTTTTCTAAAGTTATCTTTAGTTTTATCAAAAAACAATAGCTCATTTTACCCAACATTTCTTGTGATACAGTTTATAATTAATATTGTTTATTTTGAGGTAAGCCACAATTGACAGATGATGTTTATTTATATTATTTTATATAAAATTTGTAGATGGTCACTAATAAGTTTAGTTGCAACCAAACTAATCAAATCAGCTAAAAACTACTCACCATTCACCCAAAACCAATTGGATCTATTAAAATCAACCTAAAACCACCTACCACTTGGAAACCCCACATAAAAAAACAAATCATACAATCACGTACTATTTACTAAACAATCAACGTGATAATTATCCAAATGACCACCAAATGGTTGGCAAAACATTTAAACTATTGATTCAAACAATTTTTTAACTGCTTACTCATAACATTATAGTGACAGCAATTAAAAATAAAACAGTTTATATTCTTATATATATAGAATTTTTGTTAAAAATTAATAATCTGGCTTCTGGGTGCACACAGACCCCCTTCATACACCTATATCCATTTTTTATAAAGCTCTAAATGCTGTAGTTAATGCTGGGTAGTGTGCACAAACATACATAAGCTTTTATTTATATAGAAGTTTTATATGCATCATCCACCTAATTGAGAGATAATAATAGATTACGATTAATTAAAGCAAGGCGTGCAACATAAAATGGTTGAGTGGGTCAAATGCAATTCACTGGCAAATTGTCAACTAAAATAAAGAAATGAGTGCTTGAGATGCAATCATTTGTGAACAATTTGATGAGCTGGGCTCTGATTGACTGTTGAAGGAGGAGCCACACTCACAACGTTTAGAGGAAAAGGGGATAGGATAAAGCCTATTCTAAAAAAATGTCCACTGAGGTGATAATGGAGAAATTAATGGAGGAAATAGGGAAGGAAACCACTGCAGCGGTGAGGGAAGGACATATAGCTTCTGTTCTCAAGACAAAAATAAAGGGAAGATATTGCAGCCATTTTTATATTTAAGAGAAAAGGATGGTCAGGATAATAATGGATTACAGTGTAAAGGGAACTGAAAAATGAATGTCTTAGTAGAACGGGCTTATTGATGCAAAAGTGAGAGGATATGTGAGGCATCTGACCATTGGGGAAAATTTTAAGATGAGGTCAGCAACATAAGTAGCTATGCCCTTTTCAGGCACCAGCGCAGTGGCTACCTTAAATATATAGCTGATTATGAAGAGCTTTGAAAAAATTTAGTTAGGTTTGTGGGTACAATAACTACAACCATTAGGCTTGAACTATATTTGCCATCAAGGGGTATTGGCTAAGGATATTTTATAATTAAGCCAAGATAAGTAAAAAACTAGGTACTTTATGAGTGGGATATTTGAGTATATCCCTGATTGTAGGTTTGATTAAGATTTATTGCCTTCTAAGCGTAAAGTTACTTAATATGGAGGTCATCAGTGGATTCTAGTTATTAGGTGGTAGTTGAGCTTAAACAGGAAGCAAGACAAATTCCACCAGTACACTGAACAAGTAAAATTTACTGATAAAACTAAATTTCATATAATTATGGTAAAGTATAAGTGTAAAAATTTACTAGTTTGTTATTATTGGTAAACAACCCTAGTGATCTTTTTACCGCACAGGTTCAATTTCCTCATGCACCTCGCGTTGTAAAGAATATATTATCCAATAATAGTATGGAGACTATTATCCATAGTTGAGTCAGAACTTATTATTAGGCCCAATGCTTCAGCCAGTATTTCTGATTAAATACTTGATAGTCATACTCGTAGGGATTTGTTCCCTGCAATATTGTCCACCCAATCTTTGTCAAGATCTCTTGATGACAGTTTCTTTCAGCCCAACACAAAGTCAACAGCAATCCCTTAGTTGTGGTTCCCTTCATCTCTAGATCCCCGCTCAGATCTCTACTCTTCTCTCTGAGAGTCTACCAATTATTGCCTTCTGCAATAATATCCTTGAGATGGAACTTCACACTGGATGCTGATAGTCTGACTATAACTAAATCTACAATAAAACCAATGATGTTTTTCATAGTACTGGTTGTTTTTGTAGTATACTTGCTTCTTTTTTTATTATAGTGAATCCTAGGGAATTTATAGAGTATTCAGCCATCTAACCCTCATTTGACACCTCTTCAATGAAATAGCAGCCATTGCCATTGAATCACCCTTCCTCGTCTTGGCAGTGATGGTCTTCCCCATCCTGGCTAGGAATCTGTCTTTGGACATCCTTGAGACCTCAAATGGAAAGAGTCAGAAACGTGTCCCTAATGTATACCTCTTGATCCAAGTGAACCAACCATAATTGGTTAGCGACCTGCTTAGGTAATGGGACTTCTTACCCATTATGGCAGGTCACTTTACCAACCAATTGATTCACTAGTTGCAGGCGGCATCACTCGCCTTGCAATTCACTATACATTCCTAATCAGTTGGTGATGAAATCTGACCAATCTCAATCGGTACACCTGATAGTTAATCACTATCAGATGCCCCTATTTTGTCTGCCGCTCCGCCTGTTGAGATATTAGGTATTCATCCAGATCAATCCCTGACGGATACAACCAGGCGAATATCCCAAAATCCCCTGAACATAGTTTCTCCAAATTCGGGCCAACTGATTTTACAATTCACTTTGCTTCAGGGAATTTTCCCTTAGTGACACCAGATAATCTAGCAGGCTGGGAATATGGGCAAAAATCCCAACAATAATCCTAGGTAATTTTATTATAATCAATAAGACCTTTGATAGATTGACATTTCATTAGATAACTCTGATTATTAATACAAAAAGTTTCATGGTTAGAAAACGAGCATTTTCTTCAATTAATTCAAGATTATAATAGAAATTGATTAGTTGACTGATTTTGATGAAGGGCTGGGACGCAAACGTTGAACATATTCTGGTATCTTAATACTGATAAAACGTAAAAACCGTGCCAAAATGCAATTATTGACGCTGAAAGTTTGCTAACATTCTACCACATTTTTATAAAACATAAGTACGCCAAAGTGTGCATTAAACGCCTCACATTATTAATGTTATATTATAGGCATTCATCAAATTGCAAATCGCTTTAAAGTCATTAATTAAATATATGTAATCTTGTCATATAATCCAGCTCATCCAATATTGATGTCCAAACTTAAAGATTTTGACTAATTATAATTTCTAACCTCAGATAATCAGTCCTGATAAACTATTGGATTTTCCAGTATCCCAATCCTGACACTATTTCTCTCTTTGAGGCTTTTCTACTAGCATTCTACTTATTTTCTTTGATTTTTTCGAAATTGGTTTTAAGCTCCCAGTAATTTTGCTCCATCAGGCATCCTTTCTATTTGATAAAAATGCCTTATTTCCTCTGATCATCTTATCTTTTATTATCTCTTTTAATTGATATTCATCTTTGTGATCTAATATCATTTGGAGAAGACGTTGCTTTTTGACTGATGTGGCATGAGAGATTGACTCTGAGGAAGCAAAAGAGCATCTTATAATGTATCACGATCTGAGGACCCTTGGGCACCTGGATTTGATAATCTGATTCTCAGACTCCTCAACACCTTAAGGGCTACTACATACTTGGTCTCAACTTCTTAGATAGCCATGATACATGGGGGTTCTTGATGTCCAAAGAGCTTGTAATACTTCTTCTACCACTGATGATTCATGTTGACCTTTACTTGCTGTTGAGTAATTGACTGGACCTAATTGTTGGATATTCAATCAAATCAGATATCAGCGATTATGGTTCAGGTGTATCCTAAGTATATCTGAACTTGGGAATTATGGCCTAGTGATTTCACTAAGTTATATTTGACTATGATGACATGGGAATAAGGGCTTTGTTGGTTAGGTTGGACTTAGATTAAGTTCTGACTTAATGACTTGGGCACGTGGGCTTTGTTGGTCTATATCAAAATTAGTTTGTAATGTTGGTCAAGTTTTTGATTGATTAATTACTATTTAGTGATATGAATCGCCTTGGCATGTGCTGCCAATTGCATGTGAAAGTGAATTGGTTCAGCTATTTTGAAGACATGATGAAACGCCATCTTAAGAATGATGATGGTGTTTACACTGACCCTGAGGCTGAGCATGATGCCTTGAGTCAAAGTATACATAGACGTTCTTACAAACTTTTTACATGGTTAAGTGCCAAGAAAATTAAGTCGTCATGGGTAAGATGTGGTGAACATCAAACCCTATAGATAACCCTTAGATTGACATTAATAAAATATATTCAACTATTGGACTTGTTTATAATTTAATTTATATACTTTTTTGAGTTTAGTCCTTTCATTTTGTATTAGTCAATTTTTACTTGGGATCAGTAAAATCAGGGCGGCGTGCCATCATCCAAGTGAAACAACAGGGTAGACTATTGAAGTGCTACCAAGAAGCTATAATTTAAATTTTAAATCACCATTATGTCTGTTGTCCTCACACAATAGACACCCAAAACTTTTCCTTACGTTTAAAGAAGAACCAGCCATCAGACTACAGCCCAAAATTCAACAAGTGGCGCTCATGGCTGGGACTGTAGATGGTGACCACACTGAACAGGGGAGCAATCACAACCAATTATTCAGAACCATCGCTGGGCTCAATGGGAATACTGAAATGACTGTGTCCCAGATTAATTGGGAGGATGTACTCATTATTATCTATCCTGATAGTCCCATTTCACCTGAAGAGCTGGAACGCCTTGAGAAGCAGTTGTTAAGAGGATATCAAATAGGACAAGGGCCCGCAGATAATAGTAGCAACCCTTTTTACTGCCAACAACAGCAAGATGTGTTGTGGTTGAGATATCTTGCTCATCATCAATTAAGTGTAGCTCAGATCCAAAATAATCTAATTGTGATAGAGAATATCGCCTAATACTTAATTGAATTTGTACATCCCACCTCTAGGAATTCTCAGATGACAATCACCCGCCATCATGCAGCCATTACTGAGTTGGTGAATTTCTCTCGCAACTCCAGTCAGATGGGCCAAATTTTAAATGAGCTATTGGAAGCCAACTTCACTGAGGTCCGTTCAAGTTTGGAGGTAAATCACAACTTAGCCACTTGGGCTACTGACTGGGTAGCAGACTTAGCACAAGAGCTAAATGACAGATTGCATCTCATCTTTAATAATTTCTTAGAGGAAAAAGGAGTCATTGAATCTTGGGTCTGCAATATCACTCAGACTTCTATTAATGCTTCAGAGTCCATGAGGCTTAATCACAAAGCCCAAGAGGTGCAGTTAAACCATAATGATGAATTCTGTGACTATTATCGACTCCTGAGTGCCCAAACTTTGCAGATGAAGGATGATTACACTGGAAAAATCAATTACTGGCAAACACAATTTGAGAACCAATGGGCAAAAAATGAGAAAAATCAAGACTCTATTGATCGTCTTAATCTACAGATAAATAATCTCAATGATGATGTTAATGTTATTAATGAGTCAAATAATAATCTTCATGGAGAATTGAACCAGTGCAAGAAGGCAATAAAAGAAAAGGACCTAGTGATTTCCACCTTGCAGCTACAAGCTACTAGCCTGAATGAGGAATTGTGAAATAAAATTAAAAAACTGAAATTGTGTCAATTGGATAAACAAAATCAGCGAGCAAATTTGAGCTTTGGATGACGGGCGTTGTCAGTGTGCTACAACCCATTTGACTGGAAATTTCTTCCAAATATTATGAGGATGAAGCTTCAGAAATAGCTACCAAAATGGACGCTGGGCCACATCAACAACTGTTTAGCAATATAGTTGCTTTGGCCAACCCTAGCACCTCAAACTGGATATGATGCCCCAAAGCCTAGTACGCCTGGCTCTAGTCAACCTATAAATAATCGTAATAACCAGGAACAGGGAAGCGATAATTATAAACCAGCAAAGCTGCCAGCCTTTGACAAAACCGTAAGTATTGCCACATTTGTCTAATGTTTAGAAATAGCTATGCATGGGGCCAGTGACTGCAACAAAGCAGCCACCATGAAAAACTGCTTGGATGAGTGGAGCATTGAGTTGATTATGCCTCACATTAACGAAAATCCAACATATGCCAAAGTCAAGGAGGCCGTGCTCATGAATTTGGAGGTCTAGAATAAATGTCAACCAGAAAATCCAAGTTTATGAACATCAGCTTTAAGAAAAGTGAAGCAATTGATGAGTTTGCAGATTGATTCTATTGCGAAGCTCAAGTTCTCTTAGGCGCGCGGGCTATGGTCAATTTTGACACCAAGATTGCACTAGATCATGCCGTAGAACCTTACCCTAACCTATGAAACACTCTATTGCCTGCTTTTGTGCAAAACCTTGTGACCTCTGAATTGGTTGACTACTTGCGCAAATGCTCAAAAAATTATGGCCCTCCTAATACTGGTTACAGATCAGGATCCGCTGCCTTTGCTGAAAAGCCCCTTGAAACCAATAAGAAGATTGACAGTAATCTGCCTGTAAGAAATGAGCAGAACTCAAATGCAAGAGCCTCTCGGCCAGTAAGTGAATTACTTGCTTTAATTGCCATCATAAAGGTCACTATGCTTCCTGATGCCATTAGCAAAATGTCAACATAGTCCATCCCAATACTGTGCAAGAGGAGGGAAAAGAACAAGCACATTAGATGCGGGACGCTCTATTGTGCCTAAGACACCAGTCCCACCTGATCAACAAGACAACGATGGCCACGGTGCCTCGTTTAACAATGAAATCAATTCAATTGTAGTATCAAATGAAGATTCCTCAAACGTATATGCGGTAACTCGCTCCCAGAGTAAGGCTGTCATACCTAAAGCCTCTGAGGTAGTCGCTAAACCCTATGTGCAACAAATACTTTAAAGATATTCCAGCTGATGGGCTGAGCAATGCAGCAGATACCTCAAGCCTGAACGGGGTCAATATAGCAATGCCAATTGACACATTCATCTTTTAATGTCCCAGTATTGGGAATACTCTGAAGCACACTCTTAACTCCCTGGATTCTTCCCACATTCACTTAGTAAACTCTATTGATTTTATTACATTGAGTGCACTTATGTGGATATTCTGGTCAACAAGGTTAAAGTTGTAGCTAATGTTGATAGTGGAGCACTTGTAAACATTGTTTCCATGAAGCTGGTTAAGAAACGGAAAATAGCTCCAGACATTGACCATCATCAAGAATATGGGACCGCAGGCCTTAACAGCACAAGAGTGAAGGAGCTTACAGCGCACTGCCACTGCGATTTGGAGCTTTGGTAGTAGCCGCACCCGCTATAGTGCTTCCAAACGCCAAATTATGACATATTAATTGGAACTAGTTTTTAAAAACCTATGGAGTCTCATGCGATTTTAAAGAAAATATCTTGACGATATTGGGCCAATCACTTCAATCTATTACTCTCACAACGATATGAAGCCCACAAGCCATTGTAGGAATTTATCAATATAACTTATGCTGATGGGATAATACCAGTAGGGTATATTCAGCGGGGGAATTGAAGTCACCCCATGCCAACTGCCATAAACAAAATTGAGGAATACCTCTATGTGTAAATAAGGATTCAAATAATAGCTCCAGGCCATCAACTGGTTATGAGGACTGGAACCACACTGGATATTCCAGAAGGACTGTATAAGGAGGTTGTATCCCCATGGCATCATTCTCATATGGAACCTAGTGTGGTGTCTGGAATACTCATACCAGGGCATAGAGATTGATGTCTTACTAGCAAATTTGACCAGCCAAAATATTAAGGTCAAGAAATATCAAGTATTCACTTTTGTGCATCTGTTTCTGAGGGACGAGTTAATATCAGCTGTCAAATTTGGTGACTTATCTGAGTTCAGCTTACTGACTGAAACCCTCGGGGCACATACTGTAATATCCTGAGAATCGTTCACCAGATTATTGGAACAACAGAAGGATGAAGCGCTAGAGTTGTTTGAACAATACTCCAAAATTTTTGCCAAAGATGACCAAGGTTTAGGTTGTGCAAAAGGAGTTCAGCATTTTGTTGATACTGGGGACCATATGCCTATTAGAATGAGGCCAATTCGGCTCCCCAGAGCCTGTGACAAAATAGTTGGTGAAGAGTTAGACATATTGCTGAAAAGCGGAATGGTAGTGCCTTCCAAAAGCCCGTGGGCCAGCCCCATTTTAATCGTAAAGAAGAAAGATGGCAGCAATTGAGTTGTGATTGATTATTAACGCCTCAATGCCATTACAAAAAAGGATTCATATCCGTTGCCCAGAATTGACAATGCTCTGGACCATCTGGGAGGGGCGAAGTACTTTACCATAATGGACCTCATCTCCAGATATCGAAAATTGAGTTGCCACCAGAGGAGCAGGAAAAGTGCGCGATTATTACTGCACAAGGGCTTTTTTCAACTGACATGCATGCCACAGGTGCTGTGTAACGCTCCAGCAACCTTTCACCGTGAAATGGACACGATATTGGGGGACCTTAAATTGTCCTGTATTCTGGTGTACCTGGATGACATCAATGTCTTTTTGTGAACGTTTTCTGAATATCTGGAGCACCTTGAACAAGTGTTTGAATGACTGTTGAAGGTCAATCTGAAAATAAAACCTATAAAATGCCAATTCTTTAAAGAACAATTGGATTACCTTGGGTTCATCATTGATTCCAAGGGCTTGTGGCCTCAGCCTCAAAAGGTGGAGGTGATTAACAATATGCAACCTCTAACAAGTATGAGAGATGTTCAAGTGTTCTTAGGCATGGTAGGATACTATTGAAGATTCGTGGAAGGATTTGCAAAAATTGCTGAGCCTCTATTCCACTTACTACAAGGAGGAGTTTATTTTTGCTGGGCAGAGGAATGCCAACAAGCCTTCGAGGCCTTGAAAAACAAAATGATCTTGGCGCCTATCCTCCAATATCGATTTTAGCAAGCCTTTTATCATACAAACTGATGCCTCATTGACTGTGATTGGTGGTGTGCTATCGCAGATTGGGGATGATGGCGAGGATCATCCGGTTGCTTATTGCAGCAGGATGCTGAATAAGCATGAGCATAACTATACAGTGACCAAAATAGAATGTCTAGCTGTTATCTATGCTCTTAAACAACTTCAGGCTTACATTCATGGCACCAAGTTCCAAGTAGTAATGGATCACAGCTCATTATGATGGCTCCATAATCTCAAGGAACCTGAAGGATGGTTAGCCTGCTGGGCTCTGAAATTACAAGCATACAATTATGAAATTATTCACAGAGCTGGAGCGGCCCATCAGAATGCAGATGGACTATTGCGACTTCCCATTGTAGCTGTCCTGAGCAATTTGGCTGATGAGCTTTATAAAAAAATGATTAACCGAACATATGGAGATGAGCCACCCAAAGTTCAAAAAGTGATCAAGAAAGTATTAATCAACATCAAATATTGAGTGGAGCTCTATACAAACTTAAGCCTTATGGATAACGTCAAATCTTCCCAATACCTTCTGAACGAATGGAGATTATCACACAAGCACACAAGGCCGTCAGACATGGGGAATGACCAAGATGCTAGAATTAATTTGAGCCAGTTACTGTTGGAATTCTATGCGGTTCAATATCCAAGATGTGCTCGTTAAATGTCATTCATGCCAAATCGCAAAACCTATAAAGTAAGATGTGAAATAACATTTGATCAAACCCAACTGGACCTGGAATACCGTGTCAATTGATGTAATTGGCCCTTTTCCTGTGATTAGCCTAGGCAACAAATACATAATTGTTGCTATCAACTACTTAACAAAATGGGTGGAAGAAAAAGAAATTCAAGACGTCAGGGCTCTAACTACTGCCAAGTTCATTATGGATAATATTATCTATAAGCACGGATGCCCCCATAAGATCTTGACGGACAACAGCACGAATTTTACTGCCCAAATGGTGCAATGGCTAAATGAGTTGCTGTCCATAGAAGGAGTGTTGTCAACACTGTACCATCCTGATACTAATGGTATGGTAGAGCGAGTGAATGGCACTTTAGTCAGCATTTTATGCAAAAATGCAGCCTTGGCGCCTTTGCAATGGACAACTTCAATTAGTGTGACCATGTTTGTGTACAATATTGGACACAACAGCAGCACAGGCCACTCTCCGTTTTGACTTTTGTATGGCAGACAGCCCGCTTTACCTCCATTATTATATTCATTACTCAGTTTAACTGACGCAATTAACCCAGATAACTATGTCAAGCAATTAGTGAAGACGCTAATCAAGTTGCAATCTGAAGCTTATCAAAATGCAATTAGTCAAAAAACTATTCAGAAGAGCTATGATGACGCCAAATGGGCTATGGTGACTAAGCTTAATGAAGGAGATTTAATAGTATATTGTGACACTCAGCGCAGGCCGCGCACACAAGCTAGCCTCGCTCTGGAAGGGTCCATTTATCATTTTGGAGAAATTGTCTGAAGACATATATACCATTAAGGATCAAGGCGGCTGGGTTGTGAATTGAGTACATGCTAAGTTCCTTTGTCCGTATCATAAAGAATATAAAAATAATTTTAATAAAAAAAATATTAAAATAATAAAAATATAATAACAAATAATACTAAGAAATAATAATAAGAATAATAAATTATATATATATGATTGCAAGCCATAAATTTAATTTATTAACTTGATGCCTTGCTGGCATCAGAACTAGGTACCCTCTCTTCAGTAGGGGGAGGAGAGCACAATCAAACCAGAGAAACCTGCAGCAGAATTAGGGAGATGCGAATTTCATACAAATCCTGACTATCTAGACCCTGGTGGAGATGTGCCAAACCCAAGAAAGCTTGGCACCAGGCACGCTGTCCCTGTCAGCTTAGGAAAGGCCATTGAACTAAAGGGAAAGTCCATTGGTAGGGAGTTTGGAATAGGTGGGAGAGATTTGACTCTGGAGTAAATGCCGCTGAAAGGAAGATACAATTGGCAAGTAGACTCTCAAGGCAGGGGTAAACGGAAGGGAGGAACTCTTTCACATGAAACATTTGGGAATGGGCCTCATCTAATACCCTGCACATGTCAGGCATGGTATCAGTAGGAAGCGATGAAGGAGGGAAGTGAACACATGCACCCAAAAGAGCCATCTGGGGACATACTTCTCAGGAAGCCCCTTAGCCAAGCTCTTACAAAGGGCTCGGTACAACACCAGGATATGCCAATCCTTCAAAACCTGAGTCTTAAGGCCCAATGCAACGTGAAAATTGGTATTAACCAAGGCGAGTTCGCACCAAATCCTAGTGACAGTGTTTATAAAAATAAGGGCCTGGTTGGCCTCAAAGATATTGTAAGCGGCAACCTCAGGACCAGTTGCAAGTGCAGATGACAAGTAGGCGTCCACAAGCTCTGACATTGAGTCAAGCTCAATAACCAACGAAGCCACACTGCCCACATGAAGGGAGGAAGCAAGATTTTTTGAAGAAAAGATGTTAAAAAATGAAAACAAGAAGTCTGGAACAAGATCCCCATCCAAAGCGAATTGATCTCAGATCAGGGTTTCTTTGGACTGAATGGCTTCAGAAGGCCGGAGAGATATTGAATATGTCAAAAGGGGATCCTGCTCGACCCATTGGGATGTTTGACTAATTTCATCTGAAGCCACAGAGGCTTATTTGAGTTGATTGATTGGTGCTATCATAACGGGTTGTGAAAATGAACTTTCTAGTATCATTGAAGTGTAGCTGGTCAACCCAGCTTGAGGAACCATGGGCAACATGCCCAAGTTGACAATAGCTCGCCACATTGACTTGCTTAGCCTTAAGAAGGCTCATCAGTCTGAAGCAGAAAGGCTATTGAGATAACGTTCATACTTGGAGGAGCACGAAAAGCCAGACATTGTGAACCAAGAAGAAGGGTACCCACCGCTTATATCCAGTCAAGGTGGGGGAAGTGTTGAGTAATTGACTGGACCTAATCATCTGATATTTGATCATATCAGATATCAGTGATTATGGTTCAGGTGTATCCTAAGTATATCCAAACTTGGGAATTGTGGCCTAGTGATTTCACTTAATTATATTTGACTTTGATGACATGGGCTCAAGGGCTTTGTTGGTTAGGTCAGACTTAAATTAAGTTTTGACTTAATGACTCGGGCATGTGGGCTTTGTTGGTCTATGTCAAAATTAGTTTGTAATGTCAGTCGAGTTTTTGATTGAATTAATTACATATTAGTGATACAAATTGCCTTGGCATGTGCTGCCAATTGCATATGAAAGTGAATAAGTTAAGCTATTTTGAAGACATGATGAAACACCATCTCAAGAATGATGACGGTGTTTACACTGACCCTGAGGCTGAGCATGATGCCTTGAGTCGAAGTATAGATAGACGTTCTTACAAACTTTTTACAAGGTTAAGTGCCACTGAAATTAAGTCGTCATGGGTAAGATGTGGTGAACATCAAACCCTATAGATAACCCTTAAATTGACATTAATAAAATATATTCAACTATTGGACTTGTTTATAATTTAATTTATAAACTTTTTTGAGTTTAGTACTTTCATTTTGTATTAGTCAATTTTCACTTGGGATTAGTAAAATCAGAGCGGCGTGCCATCATCCAAGTGAAATGACAGGGTATACTATTGAAGTACTACCAAGAAGCTATAATTTAAATTCTAAATCACCTTCCTGTCTGTTGTCCTCACACAATAAACGCCCAAAACTTTTCCCTATGGTTAAAGAAAAACCAGCCCTCAGACTACAGCCCAAAATTTAACACTTGCTATCCTTATATTGTCTGATTGATTTTGATAAGCTCTCATTCAGTTCCTTATGCAAGTTTCTCATCCCGTGGACTAGATCCTGTGCTACTGGGACAGGGCTTTCTTTACCAGAATTGTAATCATCTGAGGTTGTATCCATGATTTTCCATGAAAGAGTCTACTTAGAGAGGATTAAAGGAGCAGTTGTTGATGATCTGGTCTTGTGTGATAAACTTGACTAGTCGTTTTGTTATGATTTGTTATATGCCCTCAATTATTGCTCCAAATCCTGGGCGACTCTTTATGTTTGATCATCTGTCTGAGGATTAGCAGTCAACTGCTAAGATCTGAATCCATTATGTTATGAAAACCCAACCCTATAATATGATGTTAGCTAAGTTCCACGGTCTGAGGTAATATCTTAAGGACAAGCATATTAAAGGTAGAAGTGCTTAAATAAGATATTGTCCAGCTCTTCTGCTGAGGTCAATCCTGGATAAAGAAGAAACTTTTGGGCTTATTAAAGTGAACTACCACTACCCAAACTGTGGAACATCATTTGTCTGATAAAGGTCTGCAATAAAATTCATGAATATACTCTGTCATGGATACTCTAGGATGGGAAGGAGTTGGAGGTTTCTTAGAGAGCTTCTGTGTGGAGACCTTATTCTATTAGCATTAGTGACATGATTTATGGAATATTGATGCTGTTGGTCATTACAAGACACCAGTATGCTGCTTTCTTAATGATTTTCTAACTCCCTTGTGTCCAGCTACTTGTTGTTCTGATAGTGTCATATTACTTCTTGTTAAAAACAATTGTTATATACCCATAAGGCAACATGCAAGAACAAGGTTTAATACTTCACCAAAAGTGCATGAGAAAATCCTGGGATTAATTCTCCTTAACTATTTCTTATAATTGGATACTTCTTCTGTGCTGCGTCTATTTGCTGTTATAGATATGATTCCAAATATTGGGTTGCTAGTAATCAAAGAGGAATTGATATGGCTCATTTGCTAGGCTGTGTCAAGTGTCAAGTACCCTGAAAATTGTTTACCATGATCCTCATGTTGACTTAGTGCATCTAAAGCAATGTTAAATCTTTTAGTTAGTATTAATGTAAAAGTCGTATTTGGTTAGTTTTATAGCTCAATGTATATGTTTTTGTTTAATTTTCTATTTTTCTATCGTAAAAGTGATTTCTGTGTTCTGTCTTTATGATCAATGGATGTAACTCCCCTTCTGGAGTCTTCAACAGTGTTATAAAGCTTTGACAATGATTAGAAAATCCTTATCATAGATATTGTAATTTCACTCATCATCTAACATCCTTGGGAGTGGAAAGCCAGAGTAAATCTCTTTATCATCTCCTCCTGGAGAAGGAAAGCTCCATATGTGACCTGAGGAATTTGTCTTAATTAAGAAATTCTTAGTAGAAGTCTGATTAAATTTTGGGCACTTGTAGAGGCCTTTTTGAGCGCATCAAAAAACCTTTTGGGATTTTGCAGTCCATAAAAACGAAACAGATTTAGATTTCAGATTGATAATAGACAAAACAAGTGTGAAAGAGCTCTAAATGAACCTTTGCAATAGCTGTTATAAGCATTTATAATGGAGAATGATCCAAATGTATTAAGATTGTAACAAAGGACTGTTTGAACGCCCACATCTGGGATTGAGCCTACATGACTCAAATCAATTTATGTTTTGTAGGTTTATGCCCCCAAATGATCAAGAACTAGATGATGAGGTTCAATAATTGTCATGAGGTATGATACTAATGATGCCACACATTGACGACCTGAGCAAAAATACAGCTGATGCATAAAGTTGCAATAGCTAAGTAACAGAGCAATTTGATTCAAAGTTATTGATGTCAACATGAAGAGATAGCTGCTGCACAACCCTCTTACTGGATGAGAAGCAAAGATCATGATTGAAGAGAACACAGACACTCTCTTCCTTAAGGCTCCTTTGCACCCTATAAATATTGAAAGTAACCTAATTAAGGTAACTATAAATATTTTTAGTTTTATTTAGTGTAAGTTTTTAATTTTTCTTTTAGTCTTGACAATAGCACTAGTGGTCATGACCTAGAATAGTTTTCATATTTAAGTGTATCCTACTGGAGCAAAAGTGCTTAGTTATCGCCTCTCAGTAACTATTATGCAGCCAAGTGCCATTATAGAAATCTAGAATTTCTTAGCAGTTCGCCTCCAGTTCACCATAGAAAATGTACTTATTCAGCTTAAAAATATTTGTAAATTTAATAGAGGTGTATACTATAAGAGGCTCCAACTTGTAACAAGTGAATAAGTAAATCACAAAATAATGACAATAATTCTAGCAATGAATTTTCCACTAAAATGGGGCGGAAAGTATCACTCAATAGATTAACACATTTTATTATGAAGTACAATCTATAAACCTTAGAGTTTAGAATTATGGTCCACATTTGATTTCAGCCTGCCCATTCAAGACAGCAATCAATATTATCTACAGTCTATCAACATCAACAGTATTATACAATAGCTCTTGGACAAAATCTATTTCACTGAAGGCTTAGCCAGCTGCTCCCAAGCTTTTTGTAGTACCTTCCATTATTAAGACTATATATGGCCATATATATTCTGATATGAGTGGACAATAAGCCTAAATAGCTAAGGCAGATTGGCTAAAATCTGCTGACCATGATTCACTAGTGTATGAATATTTGAGCACCTTGGGATAAGGCGATATTGAATCAGAAAGAACTGTTATTGTATTGCCTTCAATTAAGGCGATAAAGCGATGCTGATTCATGATATATAATTAGTAGATTGCCTCAAACTAAGTCGATAGTAAATCTAAGGATAATAGACTCTGCTGGGACTTCACAGTTACGAGGACAAACCAATAAGGATATGGCAGTAAATAATATTCTAAGCAGATGGATTGGTATCAACTTAAGTCTCTGATATATAAGTAAAATGGGAAGATTGAAGGAGGTGGATTGTTAATAATTAGGAAAAAGCAGAGCAGATCAGGTCTGCTATTAAATATTAAAATATATAAAAGTGGCGTGGCAGAAGCTATTAGATTCATTTTTATTAATTATTTATTTTGTTGCAAAACCAAAGAATTGCATATCATCCGTCCATTGCTCAGTAGGATTGACCCCGTGCAACCTTTATGGCGGATCTTAACTATAACACCAAAGTATAAAATAGTGGGTGCGCACTACAGGGAGCCCATTGATCAACCACCAAAATATTAAAGACCTCCAGTCGCAGGACATGTTGCATCAAGCCTGCATTGCCAAGAAGCCTCACAGCTCACTGCACCAGTTGAATATGTGGAGCTTAAACTTGCTTTAGACGCAGTGTCAAAAGCAGGATGAGCTCCTTCAGGAGCGTAAAAACATAATGAACCAGCTTGACAACACGTTCAGCCAAATGTGGGTCCTTAGACAACAAAACAGGAAACCTTCTATTTTCCTGGACAACACTACTGAACGACTACATTGTGTAGACATAAGTTAAAAAGCACCTCTCACCCCCAGCGCCCTCATTGGGGAGTGCACACACTACAAGGGCCCACTCTGGATGATTATTTATGATAATTATGAAAATAGGTATCCAGCTGAGGAGTCTTTTGCCAAAACCGCAGGCAGAGGAAGCTACTCTGGCCATGATGACAGCCTTGGAGATGATACTTTTTGGTGCACCATTTCCCAGGTGTTGGCTGTATTGTCCACTATAGGGACACATGCTACCCCTGAAGCTGTGGACATGTCATTCGCCACTGGGCATAATGAACAAGCTCATTAATGAGATACTGCCTATGGGACTTGACCAACTCCTCAGTATGCTCCCAATGCTATCAGTTATGAGAGGGAGCAGAAATGTGTATAAATAAGATGCCTCTGTTTGACCACAATGGGAACAATCATGGTCTCTTTAAATGCTTTAAGTTTGCAGCAGAAGGAGTCTCAGATCAGCATAAGGTTAAACTGCTGATATTCGCCTTGAATGTTGGGAGCACCAACAAAGACACTTGCTATCTTCTAAGAAGTTCCGTCACATATCAAGAAGTGAAAGATACAGTGCTGTGGTTGTTGGGGTACCACAAAGATTTTGCAGTGAAAAGCCAAGGTTTGACCATTGGGTTCCGTCATAATGAGACCCTTACCAAATTTGCTGATAAGTTCATAACGGAAGCCTACTTGTTAATAGGGGCAGGCACTCTAGCCAAAGCCAATGTGGGACTTGCAATGATCTTGGAGGTGAAGCCATATTGCAAACTTTACAATGTCATGACTCTGGTTTTGGAGGAAACATACCTCTGCTCAAGGTTGTCCACTTTTTGCGCTGTCTATCAACTACCTTTACGCCACCCAATACAGACTGAAAACATACTGCAGCCATCACTGGACCTTCTTATTTGGGGGAATTCTACCATCCTGTTCATATTCCGCCTAGTAACCTCTGGCCTTATCATAATTATGCGCCTCGCCCTCAGCCAAATTACTCTCAGAAGTTTAACTTAAAATCTGGACCTGATTATGATAATCTCCAGAAGCGCAACTTTCACCCTGGGCCTAGTAACTCCGACTGTCAGCAGTCAACCTATCAACATAGCCCTGGTTACACCAATCGCAAAGTCAAATTTATTGGCCTGGCCCATCTTATGAGACCCATGGATGCAGACCCTACAGGGTAAGTTGCTTTGAATGTAGTTGCCCTGGCCACCTTACCAAGAGTTGCCTCAACTGTTGGGCTCACTATGTACAACAGGATCATTACTACCAGGGAAAAGTTGGAGCAGAGTAGAGATGGGACTCTCTATCTCAGCTATCCCAACCCCAAACGTCCCACCCAGACCTATCAAAGTATATTCAGCTGAAACCCCTCAGTTTATAAGAGTTTTTATATCAGAAGCTTGTCAGAGGGGTAAGGGTACTGACACAAGCGCAAGACAAGGCTGTAGTGGAAGAAGGACCTCAGGAGCAACCAAAGCCATATGCCTGTCAAACTTTCAATCAAGTTTTTTAGAAGAGCCAGACCCAACCTCGGATGCACCCTCCCTGAAAGGAGTAAACGTCGCCTTCCTGGTGGACGCTATTGTCAAAAAATACTATAAAGTTGATGAAGGGATTATAAGCTTCCTTGGGAAAAAAATTCTACAAATGTCCACATATTAAACAGTCAAATTCTTCTTATTCTGAATGCACATACTGTGACATTTTTGTAGAAAACCATCAAGTCTGCACTTAGTTCATACATGTGCTCCAGTCAATATAGTTTCCACTAAGTTGGTGGCAAAGTAGATGTTAAACCTAATGTAGAACATCAGATTGTGTATGGGTTTTCTGAATCAGGAAACACATTCTCTGCGGGAGCGTACAGTGTGCTACCTTTGTGGTTTAGGTCAATTGTCATTGTAGCTCTGGCAATAGTGTTCTTAAACAGCAAACACAACCTACAATTGGTACTGCTTTCATGCAATACTTTGGGGCTGTTGTTGACATGATGGAGAAGACATTCGAAATCTGAGGCATCAGATCCTAATTTGTTTTACCTCAAGTGGAGTTCCAAAGGATCCAGTGCATATGGGACATATCAACTTTGACTATAATGACAGTGATTCCAGTTTGCTATTATTGATTAAATAATAAGAATCAGCCCTCTCCCAGCAGATATACAAATACCAAGGGCTGCCGCTCAGAGCTGCCGGGCCTATATTTATCACCTCTAGACATCAAGTAGTACACACTGAGTTAGAGGTGAAAGTGCTAGCTTGATTCTATGGGAGGTCATTGGGCCTTATCAGCAATTGTGGCTTAAGCCCTATGTGGCTCCAGGCATTTTACTTCCAGTACATGGAGAGATTAAGGTTTTGCTAGAAAATCTTCAAAATGAAGAATTTCACTTCCGCTGGCACAAAATAGTGGCATATTTACACTTGACCCCAGTTCAGGAGAACCTTTAGGTTCACAAGTTTGGGTTGATGGATGAATTTGGTCTACTCGTCGAGCTACAGCCTAGCTTAATGGTGGTGGTACTTTAAAAACCTGATGAGGTTATTGGAAGAACAAAAGACCTGGTGGTAGCTAAATTTAAAAATATAAGGAGATTTTTACAGTTGACGATCATAATTTGGGATGCGCTTGGGGGTGGTCCATTGACTGGACACCGGGGATCATCCTCCATACGGTCTCAGCTGATATTCCAATCAAAGGCAGCTGAAGAAGATTTCACCAAGGAATTGATAAGTTTCTGGACCAAGGGATGCTCAACTCATCAAAAAGTCTGAGGGCTTCACCCGTTCTAATTGTAAAAAAGAATAACAGTACCAACTGGGTGGTGATAGACTACCAAATGCTCAATATTACCAAAAAGGACTTATATCCCTTGCCACCAATTGGCGTCTCTTTGGATCAGTTACTAGGAGCTCACTATTTCTCAGCAATGGATCTGATATTGTGTTAATTGCAAATAGAGTTGCTCACAACATAACAGGATAATGTGCCATAATCACATCCAAGGGGCTTTTCAAAATAGATACATATGCCTCAAGGGCTATGTAACGCCCTGACTAAGTTCCAACGAGCCATGTACACTATCCCTGGTAACCTGAAGCTGTCATGCATCCTCGTGTACCTTGACAACATCAATTTCTTCTCTTGAACTTTTTCTGAGCATAATACCCATCTAGAGGAGGTATTCTGCCAGCTCACTGAGGCCAACATCAAGATTAAGCCCCGTAATTCCACTTCTTCAGGGACTGACTGGAGTACCTTGGGTTTGTAATAGACGCAAAAGGGCTTAAAAAGAAGCTAGATAAGGTAAATGCTATCCAGAATATGACCCACCTAGCAGCAAATGCAATGCACAGGTAATTTTGGGGGTGGTCAGATACTAACGACGCTTTATTCCTAACGTAGTTGTATTGAGGCCTGCTATTTGGGCTATAATAAAGAATGCCATGTTCAAATAGACGGAACGCCACTAACACTCCTTTAACATACTTTTTATGGCGCTGATCTATCGCTGGTTCTACGCTACATTAATCTTTCTAAAGAATTCATTGTTTAGACTGATGCAACTCTTTCTATTTTTGGGGCGGATCAATCCCAAAAAGATGACAACGGAGAGGAGCATCATGTTGCATACTGTTGTTGGAGCTTAAACTGCCATGAAAGCAATTATATCATGACTGAGCGAGAGTGCTTAGCGGAGATCTATGCATATAAGCAACTTAAGTGTATTTGCATGGAGTTAAGTTTAAAGTCATAAAGGTTCATGGTTCATTACGCTGGTTGTAGAATCTCAAGGAGCTTTAAGGGCGCCTAGCTCAATTAGCCATCAAACTGAAGGCTTACAAATTTGAGATCCTCCATCAACCTGGTGAAAACCAGAATCCTGATTGCTTATCACAATTGCCAACCATTGCTGTTACAGAAGATCTCAGCGATGTAATGTTTGACAAGATGCTCATGGGAAATATGATGTTGAACCACCCCAAGTCATCAAGGTATTAGATGGAATGATGTCCAATACGTTCCTAAAGAATGATGAATTAAACAAGAGTATAGGGGACACTGTTATGAATATCTCAAGTCTTTCCACACAACCAAATATTATTATGAGTGCACACTGAGCCGTCAGACATAGTAAGTATGCAAGACCCTGAAAATGTTGCGACCACAGTACTACTGGGAAAGCATGCAATTTGACATTCTCAAAACGATTTCCTGCTGCCACCAGTTCCAAGTGGAGAAGCCATTCTGCCATATGTCTTCATAACAGTTAGTGAAACCTCACTTTGCTTGGCATATGGTTTCTAATGATGTGGTGGGGCCTCTGCTGACTGGAGCAGATTGGTCCAGTTATATTCTGGTGGCGATTGACCACTTGACCAGGTGGGTTGAGGCACAGGCAATAAGCAATTTGGTGGTGTTCACTGTGGCTGGTTTGTGATTGAGTGTATGTTCCATCGACACAGTTGTCCTAAGTTCATGCTTACTGATGATAGGACCAACTTCACCTCCCACATTTTACATAAGCTCAACAATCTTATGGCCATCCACGGGGTTCTGACTACTCCTATCACCCATAATCTGATGGTATGGTTGAATGGGTCAATGGGACCCTGGTGAATATACTCTGAAAGCTAGTAATGGATAGACCCTCTGATTAAAGTACCCTCCTTTACACCGCTGCCTTCACTTACAACATTAGTTATCACTCAGCAACAGGGAAGATTCCCTTCCAATCATTATATGGGAGGCACCCATATCTACCCGCACTACTCTATGCCTGCATTGAAGATACCGGTGGAATGGATTATCAACGCTACTTGACCAACCTAACGAATATGCTGATTAAGCTGCAAACTGAAGTGTATATGTTCAGCTTAGCCAATAAACTTAAGAATCAGGATGTTGATCAGGTACAGTATAGTGTTATAGCTCAATTCAAAGATCGTGACATGGTTCTATTCCATGATCAACATAGGTTTGGGCAGAAGCACAAATTGGCAAGCATCTGGATTGGCCATTTGAAATAATTAAGAAAACTTGTGTGGATGCCTATGCTATTAAGGATCCTGTGAGTGGTCAGATCATTAACCAAATGCACGCAAAGTTCCTTTAAGCGTATAAGCAATAGGAGCCCTATCATCCAGTCAAAAGAGAGTAATGTCACAATTCTGATATGAGTGGACAATATGTTCCAAGTCATTATGGCAGAATGGGTAGAATCTGCTGAGTCTGAGTATGAGTTACAATTATTCAAGCGCCTTAGGATGAGATGATATTAGGTTAAAAATATATTGATTCACCTCCAAATTAGGCAATAGGGTGATGTTGACAAACAACATATAATGAGATGTTGATGTATGATGAATAATGAGTGGGTCTCCCTGAACTAGGGTGATCATAAATTTGATTAAAGATGAATTCTTCTAGAACCAATGAGAGTATGGCAGAATGAATAATCTAAGAAAAGGGTGTTATCAACTGAGGTCTTTAAATATCAGCGAGATGATAAGATTGAAAGAAAAAAGTTAATAGTAAGAAAGAGAAAGCGGAGCACAGAGCATCTGAGAAAATATCAAAGAAAAAACTAGAAGTGTCATCAGAGAAATATCTCCCATTTATTATAATATCTTTGTTTTATGTGTGTTGAGGACAGATGATACCCATATCATCTGTTCTATTGCTCAGTGGGCTCAACCTTGCACAAAAACCCTTTGGCGTTTTTCCAAGATACTGCTTAAACTATAACACAGCTTTTGATGAACGATTCTATTACTAGGCTCAAGTCTTATATATAGTTAATGTTCTCAACAGTTTTGATGCTTAGATCACCCTGCGCCACAGCTGTTAGCCTTATAGCAATTTAAACAAGGTTTTGCTCACTGTTTTGAATGAGGAGAGTGATATCAACCATATAATAATTATCTCCATTGTTGCGCTGTCTCTTTTATGGCGCCTAATCTAGATCAACAAGAGCTCTGTAGCCATTTGAATAAAGTCATCACCTCAAAAGTAGAACCAGTTCAACCTGGCGGCCCCCACTTTTCTAGACCTGATTGTTCTCAAGTTAATTTGTTATATGCACAGAAGCCTTGGATTTACGCCAATAAATGCCCTGAATTGAGTATGAAATTCAAGGTTCATTGATATCCCTGGAAAGAAGTAATTTTTGGAAAGGGACGGGATGAAGAAAACTGGGATTTTCTACTTTTGCTTCTTAAAAATCCCAAACAAGCCAAAATCTATGGAACCCCATTCCATTAACCCTTTGTCCACAGTGGAAATCCCTACTTAAGCATTACCTCAAGAGATTGTGGTGGTGATGGTGGCGATTATCATAAAATTCTATAACTAAACCCAATGATGATTTAGCGCAAGTAGTAGTATTGAAGTCGTATGTGCAACTTTTGGAACAGCATGAGTTCCCTTTCAACTCAGGTGATATTCCTAAGCTGGATACAGTTCAGGCGGCCATACCTATTGGTACTTTGAAAGGTTAACCCGTTTTTTTGTTTTTAACTTACAATCTTATCTAGGGCTAACAGATGTTCTTGATGTTTACACATTCAGTGAGTCTGACGCATATGTGGGAATGCACCTATATAGATATCAATGTTAATAAACTTAAATCATGAGCTATTGTGGACAGCAGGGAATCCGTTAATTTGGTTTCCACAAAAATGGTGAACTGGACCTAGCACCTATTATAAACCATTACAAAAAGTATGGTATCGCTGGACCCAGGTGATTACTTCATTAGGCACATATAGTGCACAGCCATCAAGGCTCAGTTCATTAGTTCTGTCCGCCCCACCTATAGCGTTACCCAGTTGAGGTCATGACTTCCTTGTTGGAGCCTCTTTTAAGAGAACATATGGAGCTAAAATCTACTTTGAAGAAAACACGCTAGAGTATTAAGATAATATCTTCCAATATATTGCAATTGGAATATGAATGAATCAGCTACTACCAAAAAAAGGTGGTCAGCGTCATTTATGAAGATGAAATAGTACCACTGGTGTATCAACGGCTTTGTGGTTTCATCCAGCAGTTTCATAATAAAATTTGGAATCAAGGGAATTCTACTGAGAGCCAATCATGAATTATCTATTCTTGCAGGCTACCAATTAATTGCAGGGACAGAAATTATCCTGGTTATTCCTAAAGAGTTATATGGGTAAATATTTGCGCCGTTCTGCCACTCTGATACTGAAACTACTGTCACATCAGGTATTATCCTTCCTGACCATGGAGAGATTAAGATGTTTCTATCTAAATTATATCTGCACTCTAATAGAATAAACATCAAATCGTTGGTTTTGTCCATATTATCCTAGTGGAAAAAATAGAGTAAATTCACTACTTTGATACTCTAAAGTAACTAGACCTGACTTTTGATACCAATTACTCAGTTTGCTCTTTGGTACCGCAGGAAAGCTATCTGGGATAACTGAGGAAGAGAAAGATCAAGATATAGCCTTTTTTTAGTATAGCATTATTTTAAAAAAACTAATATCATTTTGTGTGCCCATGAGGTATTACACCAAATCACCATCAACCATCCATACATTCGTCTTTGTGTTATTAGGCGTTCTAAGGTGGCAGATGAGGTAAAGAATTGAAATGATCAACTATTTAACACGGTAAGTTAGTGCCCTCCAAGAGTCCCTGGTCCTCTCCAGTGTTGATTATTAAAAAAAGGACAGTTCTTACTGTGTGATAGTAGATTATTGGAGGCTCAACAATATTACCAAAAAGGATTCATATCCTTTACCAAGGATTGATGATGCGCTGAACCGCTTGGGCATCGCTCAATGTTTCTCAGCCATGGATCTTATTTCAGGTTACTGGCAGATTGAGCTACTTAAAGAGTAACAAGAAAATTGCGCGATATTAATTAATTTAGGTCTGTATCAACCCACTCAGATGCCACAGGGATGTTTAATAACACCGCCAATTCCAATGTACTCAGGACAAAATATTGAGCTCATTAGAAATTTTGTGTATCCTGGCTTATCTAGTTGATTAGATACTTTTTCTAGAACGTTTACTGAACACTTATAGCACTTGGGAGAGGTTTTCCACTGACTTATCAAAGCTGACCTTAAAATTAAGACACATAAGTGCACCTTAGTAACTTGAATACATGGGGTTTGTCATTAAAAACACATCATACAGCCCCGACCATAAAATTAAGAAGTAATTAAACAGATGACACAACCTAGTAGTAAAAAGGACATTCAAGTGTTTTTTGGAATAGTCAATACTACTGCCAGTTTGTGAAAATCTTTGTTAAAATAGATGAGCCGTTATTTCACCTTCTAATATATTGTGTGCACTTTGAGTGAACAAAGGGATGTCAGTTGGCTTTTGATAGCCTCAGGGTGTGGCTGGACCAAGCGCCCATACTTATGCACACCAACTTTAATAAGCCACTTTACATTCAAACGGATGAATCCCTCTTCTCCGTAGGGGCTGTGCTATCTCAGTTGGATTCAGAAGGGGTTGAACACCTTGTTACTTATTACATTCCAATGTTAGACGTACATGAACAAAGCTATAAAGTTACTGAGAAAGAGAGCTTAGCCATTAGCTATGCTTGAAAGCAGTTCCAGGTCTATATTCATGGTGTGCATTTTACTGTGGTAACAGACCATGCTTAAATGCGTTGGTTACAAAACCTAAAAAGAGCCTGAAGGACGTTTGGCCCTATGGGCCTTAAAATTATAAGCCTACAATTTCTAAATCTACCACCATCCAGGCGTAAGGCATCAGAATGCATATGGACTCTCCTGACTTCCTACTGTAGCCCTACTAAGTGATATGCTAATGATCTATTTGTTAGAATGGTAGGTCATAAGTGTGATAATAAACTGCAAGAGGTTCAATGCGACTTGTACAAACTGAGGCAGAATACTTTTATTAATGACAAAAACTTTATAAAATTATTGATGAACAACCCTTCATATTTCACAGCCCACTGAGTAAACTGACTTAATCATAACAATTCTCAAGGTGCTGGGTCATGGCAATTTTAATAAAACGCTTAAACAGTGAAAACACAATTCTATTGGAAATCCATGTTGCTTGATATTCATGAGACGCTCAGCTTGTTGGGATTTGAGATAATTGAACAAAGTGAAATTCACCACTTTCAATTGAGCCATAATGAATTGACACTCAAACCTAATCAAATGAGTATGACTTCAGGATTCTCATCCCCAATTCCTGAGTCACGTGTAGCGTAGAGTTTTACCCAATCTTGTCATGTGGGCAGTGAAATACATTGAGGATGCCCAACAGGCGGTCAATATGGAAGGCCAGAAAAGATCCTGAATGGATGGGCCATGACAATCCTCAAAGCACCATGTCCCCACTCACCCTATAAGTATCAACACCTTTTAACCCAATAAATATTTGGTTTTCTATTCATTTTCCAGTTCCTTCCTAACCTTTTTAAAATTTGCAGCTTTGAGCCACCTTCAGACCTCAGCGACTGTCTAGAGAACTGTAACACTGACACAGTTGTCATAGAGAGTGTCAAGTGAAAGTGCCTTATTGAAAGGCCACATAATACTAATTAGTCAAATTCAATTTTGCTTGGCATACATCTCCTTTGAAGTGGTGGGACCCTTGGCCAACACCTGTGGTCAATTTAGTACATCGTAGTGGCCATTGATCACCTCATGATATGGGTGGAGGCCAAAGCAGTTAAGGACCTGGACGCGGTAACCACCATTAAATTTATTTTTGAAACATAGTCTATCAACAAGGTTGCCTCAGTTCATTCTAACTGAATATGGGACTAATTTTACATCCTGGATAATAACCAAACTCGATGAGTTGATGGGTATAATAGGGGTACTATCTACGCTTTATCACCCTGAGACCAATGGCACTGTTGAAAGAGAGAATGGTATACTGTTGTGTATTCTTATGTAAGTTAGTTACTGGAAAAGCGTCCATCTGGAACTTCTTTTTTCTTCCACTGTGGTTGTCTATAATATTGCTTATTATTCAGTTATGGGTATTTTTCATTTATGAGTTATTAAATGGGAGCTATCCTGCTTTGCCTCCAATTTTATATTTCTGTGTTAAGGATGATATCATGAGATTCACTTATTATCTTAAGAAATCACATGGACCTTAATTCAGTTACAGAGTTCAGCCCAATCTAATGCACTGGAACAAAAAGTAAATCTAGAAACCACAATACCAAGAAACACTGGGATTTACCTACTTTTGGTTTAAGGGAATTAATCTGATATTATGATAATCATGGATTTGGAAGGATTAGCAAGCTAGAGCACATTTAGAAAGGTCCCTTCAAGGAATTAGAATAGACATCTAAATGCATACACTCTTAAGTATCCTTTTAAGGGTCATATTATCAACCGCTTGCATGCTAAGTTCCTTAACCCATATTATCAGACTTCCAGCCTTACGGCCAATGGCAATTTATAACTTCTTATACATCCCACTCATTGTTGCTACCTGATGTTTGGTAATGTTGAAGAGATGTTTTAAATAGTTTAACCAACCAATAGTTTATGGATATGTCTAAATTTAGACTCAACTAATCTCTATAAAGAGTATTTATTCAGTCCTATTAAATTTTATATGGAAAGTATCCCAGGTTTTTATATGAAGCTGATAATTTACCATATACTGGTGACTGAATCCTTGAAACCCACTGATGCAATTCTTGTTCCCTTATATTATTGAAACCGGCGCCATGGCTTCAATCTATTAATCGCCTCATCATCAAGATCAGCATAAGCATGCTTTTTACCCCGCATAAGATTAAAATATCAGCAATAAATTCTATTATGATTACTATGGCCAGCTGCCAGTGATTTGAGGACCTTTGATGTAATTTTGGTTACTTCAGTGTATCAATATTATGTGAAAATACTCTCCAATTATACACACTTTCTTCCCTAGAGTAATTGGAGAGTTCAGCCAGTATTATACCAATCTTAATGGCTGCTTAGTAATCATAAAATGTACCAATGAGAAATCTGGTAGTGAAAGGATATTTAAGAGAGCTTACCATTTGGTACGGGGACTTTTTGCCTTAGTAGATAGTTTGATCTACCAGTAAGTTTAAGAGTGAGCTTAGGAATCACTGTCAGTATCAGATACTATGGGAATCTCTTGTTTAAATAAGAGCTCTATTTCTGACGTAATGGTTTTAGTAGTTATTTTTATCCAGATTACTATCTTCAAACAGTGTCTGGTATTGGTGTTTGTGTGAACCTAGTTCCTTTAGATTGACGCCTAATTGACATTTTACACCCTCAGTAAGGTGATACACATCAGATCTGGAGGCCTTGTCACCAGTTTTAGCCTTCAGTGTGGTTTTAGGAGCTGGCGTGGTGTAAGATAAAGTGATAGAAGAGTGAGCTTTTGTCTCAAAGCACTTGGCTGATAAAATAAAAGGGATTTGTTGAGTTTTTTAATTGCCTTATCCAGATGAAATAAATTTGGCGCCAAATCATTTGATTCAGCTAACTTATCAAATCAGCTGTAAGTCTCATTATTAGAAACAGAGAGGTGAAGTAGTCAGTCAGGTTGGCTGCTTCATTTGGTTCATTAGGACGTTCCAGTGCACCTTTATAATTATATTCAAGGTTTTCTTGGTGGGCACCAGCGGCTCTAATTTCAGCGCTGGAACAACAAGGAGCATAAGTTCAGAGGAAAAGAAAGGGCGCTGAGGCATTTGGATTGGCTTTTTTGTCTGTAAAACAATGAGAAGCATCAGCGCAGGTAAATGAAATTATGCCAAGTATTTTTGGTTGTTTAAATCGATTTCACCATTAGAAAGTGCTCAAAACTTCAGCGCAGGGAACTGGAAATGAAGCTGAAGCATTTTGCTTAATCAAACTAATTTATCCTTGGAGATATTAGTGAATTTATCTTGCTAACTTTAAAATTGTTGTATTTGCTCCCTAAGTGGAAAACTGCCACAACAATTTCATAATAGGACAGAGAGTCTTTAGCTTCACGTCCTAATTTGAGGGCTACTTTGTTAGCTTGATGCTTGATTTCACTGCTATCTTGTTCAATCATTTGATAAGCAGACGTCCAATTAATAAATTTAGACTTGACTCAAGAATTTTTAACAAGCAGATTGGCATTCTGAGCAAGGTGGTTGGCCACATTATCAAACAATTTTTTAAGGCTTGGCCCTTTTATTTTGAACTAAAAATTAATGAATTTATTAAGTGGACCCTTTGGTATATTCTCATATTCTTATTGCCAGTATCATCCATTTAGAAGGTAAGTCTTCACCATGAGTCTCATAAGGTCCCTAACTTGATTACTAGTGTTAAGTTTTATATAAAATTTTAAGGCCAGTTACTTCAAAGGCTAAGTAATTATTAGTTAATATAAGCTCCAGCGATATCACCTTTTAGACTTTTGTCTCTAGGGCAATCTCTTAGAATAATTGTCATCAAGTCAAATCTTTGTTAACTTAACCAGGCAAAAATATCTATTATTAAACTAGGCAAAAATCAACGTAGGAGTAAAAAAGGTCCTTTACTAGATATCATCCTAGTGCTTTAATAAGGCTAGAATAAATTAGGGCTAAGCTTAATTTAGTAAAATTGACAGCTTATCAAAAATGGTTGTTAGGTGATTTATCCCTATTATTTCATTTAATTAGTTAACTTTGAAAATGATAATTGGTCAAAGCTATATAAATCAAAGCTAGTAGCAAAATTGGGACCTTTTGCTAAAAAAGCATTGATTGTATGGATAACTACTTAAAGTTAACGATAATTTCATGCCTTCAGCGAAAAATCATCGTTAGATGAACTATTGATTAAATTTAAGGATAAGGTGCTTTAGTTAGTAACCCATTTAAAAACTGAAGTCAAGGCTTTAATCGCATTGGGCCAAATCCTGACAATTATCAAAAAATTGAAGGATTGATCCAACAGAGTGGTAATATGTTACCAAAAACTTAACAAATTATCACCAAAAAAGATTCATATCTACTACCTTACATTAATGATGTTTTCCAAACTACTTGGGTGGCACACAATATTTCTCTACTATGGAAGTAATCTCTGGATACTGGCAGATTAAGTTGCCAAAGGAAGAACAGTGGAAGTGCATGATGATTACCACTCAAGGTCTATTCCAACACACTAGGATGCCACAAGGGCTGTTTAATGCCCCAGCAACATTATAGCATGCTATGGATAACATATTAGGAGATTAAAAAACTCCTGTATATTAGTTTATTTGAATTATATAATTTTTTCCAGAACGTTTATGGAGCACTTGCAGCACTTATAGGATGTTTGCCAGTTGGCCAGACTAATATGAAATTGAAACCCTGCAAGTGTAATATCTTCAATGAGCAACTTGAGTATCTGGGTTTGTCATTGACAAACAAGGTTTATGGCCTCAGCCCTCTAAGGTTGAGGCTACCAAAAAAGTTCTGACTAAGTAGCAAGCGCGATATTCAGGTATACTGTAAATGGTTGGGTGTTATTCTGGTTTGTGAAGAGCTTTAGTAGAATAGATGAGCCAATATTTCTCCATCTTATGACTGGGTTACCATTTATATGGATTAAGAATTTCCAGTTGGCCTTTGATCAGCTAAGGATATGTCTTACTAAAGCGCCTATTCTGATGTATCCAAACCAAAAAACTGGTCATCATTTGGATGGACGCTTAACTCACCACCAAAGGTTTGGTGTTATCCCAACTTGATTCTGATGGAGTAGAACATCCTGTTGTAAAAAGCGGGTTCACACCAATATTCCACAAAGTAATTGGGTAGTACCACGCCAGGTCATTTACTACTCCATGGATAATATTGCAGAAACACATCCATGAATCCGTGTGTTATGTATGGAGGGCATGACATATTTTAGAACGATGGTCTCAGTGACACTGCATGCCAACAGCAAGGTCTGGCTCCAGGATTGCGCCAAGAATGAGGCCAATACTTGCCTAGCTCACTCATCAAGCTCATCATCCAGATCTTTTTAGCACTAGTGGTGCCCAACCCAAAAGGGGGAGCCGCCATGCATCTATATTTGCAAATGGACCAAACAAAGGGATTATTGTATTTAAAAATTCCTGATATGGCAACAAAGTAACAGCCTAGAAAGCCATATCAGAAGGTGAGGAAGCTTTGGGAAAACTTTTGTCCAGCGCCCGTTTTAGCTAGCAGACCATGGCGGACAACATTGGGATAGGAGCATCAGCAACATGTGGCATAAGGAGTTATAGTTGTGGATTTTCTTCATTAATGAGGCTGGCAGTGTCCATTGCCTCAATGTATTAGGTAAGTTGATGATCATCAAAAGTGATGAGAGCAGGCACACAAGTTAATGACTTGATGCGCCAGCAGGTTTCAGGATAATTGGGGTCAAAAAGAGAAGTTTTGCTGCATTAATGCAAGTGTGTCTCACACCAAAAGCAAGCTCCTCAATTTCATATTTCGCATCTTCCTCAAAATCATGGGGAAAATTAGGGGATTGGAATACCCACAACAAGGGGCTTCATCACCTCTTGAAGTTGCTAGCGAAGTGGGGTGTTGGTAGGGGTAGCTGCAGCCTCAACCGCCCTTTATGGATATCTTTATAATCCAGAAAACTGTTTTGAGGGTGAAAACAGCAAAGACACAAATCAGGAGGGTCAATGATGACTCTTCCAATGCAAAATCCGGCTTCACATGATAGGCGGTTCATCCTCATCAATCCATTTAAGAGCCTCAAATGGATTTAACTAAGCCAACACTGGGCCAGCCACTGGAATAGGAGCGGTTGCAGGAGCTTATTGGTTGAGGATAGTTGACTATGCCATATCAGCTGAAACTAGTTCAGCCACCAACTCAGGATTCAGTAATCCTCTCAAATTATTTTTAAAATTTGAAAAATTCATTTTTTGATTGGACGCTGCTTTAGAAGCCACACAAGATTTTCCTGTGATTGTGGGTATAATTGAGCCTCATAAAAGAATTGGGGCAAAGTGGCAGCTGGCTAACACTGGAAGGAGGTTTGATGGAAGCGATAGAGACAAAATCCATGGGGCACTTGTGCTTCAAAATGATCGAGTTAAAAGCACAAGGTGCAAATGGCATGTTTATTTTTGACATATGTACAGAATGGTGATCAGGGGCAGGTCTAATCACAGTTTGTGAGGATCGTGAGGTGGAATCATGATGAAATTGCCAGATTGTTTCAAAGGCGCAAGATCCCTCCAGATGATCCACCCTATTTATAACCACAAACTCCAACATGGTATATGCTTTAAATGGCCAAACCCTCCGTGAGCTCATGGTGGAGGCATTTAGGGGGAGAGATGAGAGGGATTTCTGGCGAACTGGACCACCAAAGTGGCCTCATCCATGAGCTGGGTTCAAACGGTTGGGAGGGGATTTTTTTTATATACAGATTGTAGCTTTGCTGCTACCGCTGCATCAGCTTCTAAGAAGAAGCCAAGATAAAAGTACCCTTAAAGGGGCAGAAGTCAATATAGCTAATGGGCTTGAAAACTGCTAGACTATCTTGATGATGGCCCCCACTTGCAAATGGAAAAAGATCCCATATTCAACCCAGAGGCCAAAATGCAAAATTGATCCGTGGGAGCACCAAAGGGCTCTTGAGTACCTCTTGGGAGCTTGCAAGGTGATGGGCCAAGTCCCAAGTGGGATATAAAGCCCAGTAGCATCAGGAGGGTTAGCAGAGACAGCCTGGGCGCACTTTAGCAGTGGCATAAAGTTGCTAGATGAAGGCGCACCACCACCTAATCTGGGACATCAGCTTCAATTGCATTAGCATCAGTAAGTTTGGCTTGATCATGCGGCCATTTTTGGTTTTTATAAAAAAATCCGAATTTGGCTTTAATTTAGTTATCAAAGCAGAAGAGAGATTTCATCATCCATCATAAGCCAGATCTTGGTTTTCCTAAGTATATATAATAAAAGTACCTTATAACTAGTTTATTGAGCTATCAATGTTTATTTTAGGTTGAGTATTTTTGTAGATGAAACTAAATTCTTTTTTACTGTCTTTCCCCCATTATAGCACTACAAACCTTAACTAAGCTCCTTTACCCTAAGCTCTTGAGCAACAACCAGATCATCATACGCAAAGTCTCAATATTACACTTGATCATCATTTGTGGAATTTGAGATGCCAGTGTCACATTCTGTGTAGATCAATCTCTGCTCCTGAATTTTGAATTTTTTACCTTTAACAACCCCTTTCATGATCTAATCTTCCATCAATCTCATTTTATCTTAATTGGCCTTTATTTTAATAAACAAATCTGAGATTTTTGTCAACTAGGTTGATGTGCAGACCAAGCTATGCCTGATCCATTACACCTGTGGTTCACTGCATCTGGACGTTGGATGTGCATTAGTGAAAATTACACTGTCACCAAAAAAGATTGTTTAACCATAATATATGCTTTTGAACAGTTTCAAGTAAACATGTATGGTGCACACTTTACTATAGTTCTAGATCATGCCTCTCTGCGCTGGTTGCAGAACTTGAAGGAGCTTGAAGTACAATTAGCCCGCTGGGCATTAAAACAACAAGTGTATGATTTCAAAATTCTGCACTGCCCCGGCGTTAAGCATCAAATTGTAAATGGAGTCTCATAATTGCCTACCATAGCTTTGCTGGATGATAAGTTTGATGAATTGTTTGATAAAGTGGTAATTCAGCAATTTAATTATAAACCCAAAGAGGGTGAACTCAAGTTGGAAAATCTGAGACAGGATACTTTTATTAAGAATGAGAAACTTTATAAAGGTTAATGAAGGACAATTCGCTATGTTTCCACAGCCCACTTAGAGGATTGACATGATTACCATGGCCCACAAGCTGACGGGGCACTGTCAATTTAAGAAAATGCTAGAACAACTACAATCTCAGTGTTATTAAGATTCCTGTCATTTAATTTTCATGAGACACTCAGCTGCTGTCAAGTATGCAAAGCTGAGGCGCCTTATTAAAAGTCCACTTCTTACCAGTTAGTCAAACTTAAATTTTGCATGAAACATCATCTCTATTGACGTCATGGGGCCTTTTACCATTACCTCTTGTCAGTTTACGTATATAATTGTATCTACTGATCATCTCACCAAGCGATTTGAGGCAAAAGCAGTTAGAAATTTAGGAGTTTCAACTACTGCCAAATTCAATTTTGAAAGTATTATTTGCCATCATGGATGCCACTCAGTTCATACTGATGGATAGTGAACCTAATTTCACGTTTCAAACACTCAGTAAGCTTAATTAATTAATGGATATAAGAGGGGTATAATCCTCAACCTATCACCCTGAGGCCAACAGCACCGCTGAGTGAATAAACGGTAATCTTGTTGGGATTCTAAGTAAGTTATTCACAGAAAGAGCGTCCAGTTAAAGCCTATTTACTTCCGCCATATTCGCATATAACTCTGTGTATTACTCAGCCATGGAGCATTCCCTGTTTGCCCTTATTCCTGTAAAAAAGCCTGTACTGCCCCCACTTTTGTATTCATTTGTTCAGATGAGAGTATGAGTCCTAGCAGATACCTTGATAAGTTAAAGGAACTTAATTCAGCTACAAAGCTCTGCTTATATAATACGTTGGCTTAGATAGTTAAGGCTTGAGCCTAAGATAACAAGTACCACCAGACCTTAACCACTTTCCTTGACGAGTATTTTGTCTGGCATTATGATAATCATAGTCTTTGGTAGGACTAGCAAATTAGCACAAATTTGAATAGGTCTCTTTGAGATCATATAATTGACTTCAACATATGCCTATACTCTGAAGGATCCCTTTAAGAATCATCTTATAATTTGCATGCATGGTAAGTTAAAATGTACTATCCAAATTCTGGCTTTTGTCCATGGGCTCCCAATAGCTCGTCTGACCCCCACACATCTTTGTTACCTGATGTTTGGTCAAGTAGGGGAAATGTTAAGTTTTTTGACTAACCATCAGCTATGCTAAATTTATATAAAAATAAATTTAACTATTATAGAGATATAGGGATTGATTCATTTAAATTTAAATTTATTGCGGGGAAGGCCGACCATGGGATGGACACTTCTAAGTATGACTCAGGAAAGATAAACTTAGTCCAGGGGAGGCACCCCAGAGAAGCGATGCTATCTCTTGTTGCCAGCGGGAACGCCACTTATGGGGAGGGGGAGGGAACGTGTGAAGGGGCCGTAGCCACTATTGAGCACGTGTAGAGGAAGGGGTCTGATTTGATGAACCAGACTGGGAACCAGGAGGAGACCAGCTGTCAGCGACGCGGTGGGAGATATCCAAACATCCATGCTTGAAAGTGGTCCACCAAATGAGACCAGAATCTGTGGACAGCTTCTGGGAGGGTGGGGATGGAGCCAGCGATGGCATTCAAGACAATCGTGTGGATAGTTCACATGGCGATTGCAACCACCAGAGCATGGAGGGAGGGTGGAAGGGGGGAGGCCATTGATGAAGCAAACATATCTCTTGACAAACTGAAGGGATGCGTTTGATCCTGGCCCAGCAGACGTTGGACTTCGCGCCATATCACTTTAGAGGTGGGGCACTTCTCCAGGCGGTGGAACAGCGTTCCATACTGGCCACACATGACACAGGATGAGTGTAAAGCGTTAGAGCGCTCAGCTGTATGATACACCCGCCTCAGGCAGCGCCACACATGGGAGCGGATTTGAGGCTGCAACAGAGGATGGTGTGCGTATTTCCAGATAGTCTTTTGGGTCTCAGTGGAATAAGGGATGTCCATCATGTCCAGGTAGTCCACCCTGGATAGGACATGGGGTCTAATGGGGATCACGCCATCATGGATGGGTAGCCCCTGTACCTCTTGTGTGAACTGAGGAGAGGGGCAGCCTCTTCGGGTTATATGTCCACTAATACGAATTCTCCACTCTGTGCTTCGCATGGAGAGTAGGATTCGTTTGTAGTGGGTTTTAGTCCCGTGAGGACCTGTGGCCGATGTGTGTGATGCGAGGTATTTCATCAGGGAGTGGGGGTTTGATGGATTGTTGAGGCCCAAGGCTCGGGAGAAGTTGGAGCAGGCCGCGCGGGACCAGTGTTGGGATGGGAGTGTAGGAGCAGTGACGACCGCGATCCAGGTGCCCAGGATCTTGGCAGCATGGGCTTTGAAGTCAAGCAGGCCCATGCCACCTTGATGATGAGGGCCAAACATGACCTCTAGCCGTACTGGTGGAGGGCGGCCTAACCAAAGCTATCTTTGCAGCAAAGCATACAGGGATTTGAAGAAGCTTGGTGAGAAGGGGATGGCGTGGGCTCCAAACAAGACTTTGGATAGGAGCATAGAGTTGGCAAGAACAACCCTGCCAGTGAGGGTAGTAGGGTGGGCTCTGAGAGAGGCGATTCACTTCATCACGTTGTCCAGTATAAGGCACTCCATTACTGCTGACGCATATCCGCCTGCCTCCATCCACACGCCCAGATGGCGCACCAGTCCTATGGTAGGATGTGGCATGAAGGGGAGCACCAGTGGAGCGGTGTGTGTTGAGTTAGTAAGGCGTGGACGTGGGCGAGAAGATGGGCTAGGTTGGGAACTAATTGCTGGGGCCCAGCAGTTCTGAAACTGACCAAGGAGGATGATTTCGGTTTTGGATGCATTTAGTGCCACATTGCTTACCCGGGAATATTCCTGGATGAGGGCTTCAAGTGAGCATGCATCTTTGTTATTAGACACCCCCACCACGCAATCATCTGCAAATGCCATCATCTTGACTGGGGTTTGGCCTGGCACATGGACCCCAGTGAGTTGGGCATCCACATTTCGCAGTAGTGGGTCAAGGCTGAAGTTGTATAAGAGTGGGCTGAGGGGGTCCCCTTGTCGCAGGCCCCTTTGAGGGCGGACTACTTCCATTAGGAAGCCTGGGCCACGCACTGCCATTGTCACAGATTCCGTGAGCAGCATCACCCAGTTTATGAAGCGGGGGGTAGGCGGAATTGATGGAGGCAGGCCCTAAGGTATTCCCAGTTTACTCTATCATAGGCCTTTTGTTGGTCCAAGAATACAAGTGCCCCAGAGGCTGTGGACTGACATACATTAGCCACAGAGTGCACGTTATCCCAAATCGACCTTCTGGGGATGAAACTGAATTGTTCTGTGGAGATGGTGGCAGATGCTACAGTCCCTAAACAGTTAGCCATGATTTTTGTTAAAATTTTGGTGTCTGTGTTTGTTAGAGATGGGGCGCCAGTTGGCTAAGTCAAGCTTATCTCCTTTCTTAAAGAGTGTGACAGTAAAGGCCTCATGTCCTCCTGGTAGGAGGCGCATTTCCAACAGGCTTTGGTTAAGTGAGGCTAGCAGCAATGGGGATATATATTTGAAATATTTTTTGTAGAACTCATATGGAATGCTATCTGGGCCTGGGCATTTTCGGTTTGGTGCACTGCAAATGGCTGTCCATAATTCGTTCTGAGTAATTAAATTCATTATTTCTGGGTATCAGAAAACGGTGCGGATATGAGCTCAGTCAAGAAATTCTGCCATTTTGGCCGGCTGGATTGGTTTGGCTCGGTATAACTTGGAGTAATATTTTTGCATTTTGATTGCCACTTTGGCTGGTGTGTCCGCAATGGAATTATCTGATCTTTGCACCTGTGTGCAGGCCACGCTCTGGCGTGGTGCAAAAATTTTTTTAAAGAAGTATGCGGTGCACTTGTCACCTTTAGTGATGCATGTGGCCCTGTATTAGACACAAACCCGATGTTTGTGTTGCCTTTTGAGTGCGTTGAGGTGGGCGGCTGCCTCCGCTCACTTCCGGCCCCATGCAGGGCTGTATCCTGTGGCTGGAATGTTGGACTCCAAGTGGGCAATTCCACCAGAGTGCGCGAGATAACCGCTGATGTGGCTCATGAGCGTCTGGAGGAGAGATGGCGATAGTGGCGGATGGTGTCCTCTTTGAAAGTTGCCCATGTGGAAATGGGGTCCACACAAAATGGTGCAACAAACGATTTTGCCAAAGTTGCTTCTTCCACCCACGTGGAAAATCCTGGCGACGTGAGCTCAGGGGGGGCAGATTTTGCACTAATGTGGGGCCTTTGCAACTGTGATGGGTAAGTGGTATGTTATTGAGACCAGTTGGTGGTTGGAGAATTCCATTTTCGTTGTTTTGAAGTGGGAGATGTGGGGTTGGAATTTCGCCAGCATTAGAATAAGGTCGATGCAGGTCATGGACCTTAATTGGCCATTGTGGACGTGGGGACGCGTCATGTTTTTGAGCAGTGGGGCATGTCGCAGCAGCGCATCCATTAACCTAAGGGTGGCTTTTAGAACGCGTAGTTCTACGTGACCCTGTGGGGTGTGGGGTGAGGGCGGCCACCGGTCTGTTGGTGAGGTTAGCCAACAGTTCATGTCACCAACTAGGAAAGAATCAGGGGGTAGCGGGAGGGATTTGACCGATGAGAAAAATTCCTGACGCTCATGTGCACCGTTTGGGGCGTAGATGTTGACAATTGTGTGTGCAATGTCAGCCCACGAGAAGGTGATGACGAGCACTCAGCCATTTAGGAATGTTTCTGAGGATGTAAATTGAAAAAATTATTTTTCTGAATTAGCACCCCACAGTGCTTCGACCAAAAGGATAGGGATGGGAGGAGCATTGTTTTCCAAGCTTCCTCGGAACCTCATGGACAGTGGGACTCCTGGATGGCCAGGATATCCACGGGTAAATTGTGTTGTAAAAAACTCAGTTTCTTAGCCTGGGACGGGGAGGCCTTGGGTCTGGCGATATTCAGCATCCCTAGAGTGAAGGTTTCCCCCATTGCACCTTAGGTGCGAGGGGGTGGGCCCCCAGGCCCACCATCCTCTTCAAGGTCCCCATGAGCTTTCACAGCAGCGCGGGTGTTAGCAGCAACGCTATCAGGGTTTTTGTTAATTTTTGCAAAAAGAGTCGCGTTGGCTTTGGCCTTCGCTTTTTGTTTTCCTGACGTCGGACGAATTTTTTGTGGTGCGGATAAGTTTGGTGCACCGTCAAGTGGGGCAAGAAAAATTTTTTGGTTGGGATAGGTCCCAAGTCAGTTTTGACTGGAGCTTGGGTGCAGCGATTGGGTGAGATCAAATCTCCCATCAGATCCTTAGATTGAGTGGTCCGCTTAGCATGGGCCTCCCAATCTGATTGGATGATGGATTCCCGAGTCGCTTCCACCACGAAGGTCTCCATGTCTTCCTAGCGTTGTGAGTGTGGGGTGGTGGTGGTGGCCTTGGCCGCTTCCTTGGCTGCAGCCCTACTGGCCGCGGCCCTATGGGCCTGCTTGGCCTTCTTCCACTCCTGCGAGGAGATGGGCTTTACCAATAGGTAGCAGCCTTGTGCTCCCCACGGGAAAGCCTCCTTGGTGCTTGCGGTTGGTTCATAGTGCGCCTCTCTGCTGGCCATGGCTGCCGAGGGGTGCTCTTGGAATGTGACGCCCTCCTTGATGGGGCATGCATGCGCCTTATGGCCGAACGCGTCACAGTGGGTGCAAATGGGGGGCGCGCTGTCCACGGTTACTCAGAATGGGTGGGTGGTATGCCCTGCGATGTCAATAAAGGTGGAGTGCGGGATCTGGGTTAGGTCCTTCGTGATCTCCTCAGTTGGGGTCAGAACTGCAATGGCTTTGCCAGTGCACAGGTGTGGCATCAGCGTGAAACGTTGCATTTTGAAAGATTGTACATCACCATATATGGTGAGACCATCTTTCAGGTGTTGCTCCAAAATGTCACGTTTTACTGTAGTAGGCAAAAAGTCAAATGTGAGGAAAATTTGGTTTGATTTTGTCCATCTGGTGCATTTGGTTTTGATGACCCGTTGCCCTTTAGGGAGGTCAACCACTATGCGCACCGCTGCAGCCTCATCTGCTGCTATTTTGCTTTTGAAACCCAGGTCCAGCCAACCGCGCAACATGGAGTGAGGTGCAACGTACACTGCGGTCAGGAAAATTTTGTGTACATCTTCACAAAATTTTTCTTATAAGGCTGTTTTTTGGATGTCCAGATACACACGGACTCTGAATTCCACCAACGAAAATGGCTGGGAGTGTGGCGTGTTGATGTACTGGTTGCATCGTGCTTGCAACGCGAGTATATCCAGGGAAATTGTGACCGCTGGTTTTTTGAGATTTTTTTATTATGCCGGATTCTCTGGGGCGTTTTTGAATGTTAGAGGCCGCGGGCCTTCCACCTGCTCCTCTTGTCTTGCTTGCCCAACTGCTCCCAGACATGGGCACAGACTAATCTCCTCTGTGAGATTATCAAACTAGATTTAGTCTTGAATTGAATAGGTTGCAAAAGTGTTTGCAACGAGAAAGAAAAGTTTTTTATACTGATTGATTTATTATTATAACTTTACAGTGCATGGTCCGCGAATTTGTAGGTAGTTTCCAATGTTGTAATGTTTTAATTTTTGGGAGCTCTGGCCTCAGCACATTGTGTTATAAATGATTATTAAGGCGTATTGAGTCCTCAAACCCCGCCGTCTCAATTTCTGCTACAATCAAGTATAAACCTACTATCTACTCATATCCCTCACGCTAGCATGGAATACTTGTCAGGAGGATTCTTACTTTATGATGGCCATTTGACAGTGTCTCGATTGCAATTGATCAATCATGACTATAATGGAAATATCCTGAGCTCTTGTGATTCACTTATTGTCCTAATTTATATACTTACTCCTCTAGTCTTCCACTTTTGAGTGTAGCTTATCACACATAGTATATAACAATAAGAATGCTAGTGGAAGGGGGATATCTTATATTTATTTGAGGCAAGCTGACCAGGGGATGGACATTATTAAAGCTAAAACTAGACTAAAAAACTAACGTAACTACTTGGTTCAAACAAAACGCCCTAATGAGAAGATTGAGTGAAGCGCTTCAAAAACTGACCAATCAGGTGGGCAGCGGAAGCCGCTTATCCCTCCATGGTGGAAGGGGAGGGGGTTGGGGGGCTCATCTTTGGCAGCCTCTTTGGCAGCAACTTCTTCCTCCCATAGTAGAGTGCGTGTCATGGCCATCAGTAATGGCGTTGGGGCATCTGCAGTATGTGGTTTGATATCACTGATGATTGGAATTTTATATGAAATTGCCAGCTAGATAAATGGCACTGAGATATTCGGTTAAAGCTTTTTCAGCTCTGATGCAGGCGTCTGGGAGTTTAATGAATGTGATAATGTTGGTTCAGGTTATTTTTTCTTTTGGATTCCGTGCTATAGTTGCCACGTTCTGGATAGCATTGTTTGCATTTTTGTAATACTGGTTCACTGTGTTTTTTTTAGAGTTAAGGTTGTGGGGCTAACAGGAGGTGGAATTCCTCCTTTGAGTATCACTACTGACTAAGTGACAGCTTTACACAGGGGATGACAATTAGGTGTTGCAGCTGCTTTGACTGCAAGCTGGTGATCACTGCGAAACGATTTGGCATTTGGTTGTGGGTATAAAGTCAAGGGGGGTATTTGGCGTCCCATTCTGCATTAACAAACCGCTCAATTTGCAGGGATGGTTTTTCAATGATCTTACCTGATTCGTCAATTTCAGCCATAAATCCCATGGGTTTTGGTTAAATTGAATTGGGGAATCAGCGTACAGTTGAGGTTTGGTTGATTCATTTGAGGAAGCATGGGATTGAACTGGGATCCAATCTGATGCTTGATTGGAAGAATTATTTATGGCATTGGGGTGAGGAGGAGGCTGATTGGTGGCTTCAGGTGCAGCTGCAGCAACAGGCTTTGGGGGTTGGGGTGGTAAAATTGTGCCCCATACCAGAAATTGTACAGGGTGGGCAGCAGATTGGAGGTCAGTGGATGAGCCATCTGATCTACCAGAAGTGGTTGAGGAGGGGCACTTGCATTTTGAGTGGTCTAAATTGAAATATGATGGACAGATCATCCGCCCGCCCTCAATGTGGGCCCAAAATGGATGGTCAGGCGCTGAGGGAATAATGTTGTGCAGCAGAATTGACACCACAATTCTATTAAATTCAGGGCTTATTGAGTACATTCCCAAGGCCCAGAAAGTCGTGTGGCCCCATTTGGGACCACAAATTGTAAGATGGGGTTGGAGCCATAGGCTGCAAAACCATCCATCAGCTCCTGGTGGAGCACTTCAGGGGGAAGTGGATGGGCAGGCCTGCAAACTGAACCACCAAAGTGGTGTCCGCTTGGAGCCAAGTCTGAGTTGTGGGGAGAGTGGTGCCCTGGAATACCAGGGGCACAGTTGCTGCAGTGGCAGAGTCAGCTTTGCAGGTGAAGCTGAGGTCAAAATACCCTTTATAGGGGTAGATATCAATAAAGCTGGCGGGTGTCATCACCGCCTGTGCCATTTCAATAATGACTTGGTCATGTTATGGGAATAGTTTCCCATATTTGACCCTTAGGCCATAGCGCATGTTGCTCTGGGGGCGCACTAGGGCAGCGAGGTACCTCTTGGGTACAAGCAAGGTGGGCGTCTAGGTCCTTGGGCGGAACAAATCTTCCCATAGGTTTGGAATGACTGGGTGAACCAGTCTTAGCGCGTTTTCCTGCTGGACGGAAAATGGTGGGGGGAGTTTTGCCTCTGCCCCACGCTGGAGCAGCTGGCGGAGAATCCAAGGACATTGGAGCAAAACTACTATGGGCGGATTTGATTTGTTTTATTAATTTATGTAATTTTGCTCAGAAAGTTACACTGAGCGGAAAGAGAGTGGAAGGGGAATATCCTAGCCAGAATATAATCTTAAGGGGTCATATTTTCATGTTGCTAGAGAAATCCTCAGCAAAGAAGACACCATCAGCAAGCTGGAAATCCTTTGTCAGTATTAAATACTACATTGTGTTTATTTTTACTTATAAATAAAGATCTCTCTTGCTCAAAAAGGTATTATTTGCAAGTTGTTAAGGTCACTGTCCTCTTACAGTACTTTGTGTTTTAATTGTAAAAATTTGTGCACCAAAATCCAATTCCCTAGAGCCAACTAAAAAAAATTCATGGTCAATAATAGGGCCAGCCGTTTTTAAGGGCATTGTGCTTTCATGACAATTTTCTTTTTTTCTTAATTTATCACTTTTAATTCCACACACATTGTCATTTGCTCTGCATTCAATTATTCTTTCTAGGCTTGTATGGAGAATGGCCACATCATCTGCACCATATTCTTTTTTATTGAACCATTTAAAGTGTGTGGCCTTCCTTGCCACTGCAGCAGCCTCAACCCTTACTCCCTCCAGTGCTGTCCCTGCCACCAATCAGTGAGACCTTTTAAGTGAAGTTTGATCCTCTCTCCTCATCCATCAACTTCTGCGGCCACAGATCCTACTGTTGCAGCCAAGAAAACTTAATATTCTCAAATGTGCAGAATCAAATCACTGCATAGGCCCCTTTTAAATTGCCTTGGTTTATACTTTAGGGGTTCATGAAGTCTGTCTCTAACCAATAAGCTCCCATTATTAACCCAAGATTAAATAAAGAGCCCATTTTAAACTTTTGAATGGGTAACCAACTAATATTACTTTTCCCTAAGTGCACCAGTTTAGTTGGCCAGAATTCTTTCAGTCTCCAAAACGCACTTTAAAGCACAACTTCTACTCTAAAAAAACCTACCCAGTATACAAAACTCATCATCAGTTTGAAGCATATCGACCATGCCCCCACCAACACCCCTCTCCGCCAAGCCCTTCATGTGGTCATGGAGCTGCTCATCAACAGGATAACTTGTCCCAATAATATCCTACTTCCTGGTGAAACTCCACAACAATAAAGAAAGAGTACTTACTTGCTTCATGCTACAGTTGTGCCAATGCCACTAAGCTATTGATGTTTGACCCCAATATATCAAAAATGACAAAAACTGAATAGTTTTACTTTTGTGTCAAATCTAATTAGATTGTGTAACTTCAGTTTGCCCAGTACATCAGGGTGATGTACACCACATGCCTCATCAACAAAGTCAACTTATCATTCTTAACCCTATAATCCCATCTCACCAATGCTCCAATCTGATTTTGTCCGCCATGATGTGTACCATCAGTCATCACTGGAAGAAGATCCCACGTCCCCCTTCTCCATATGATATGGCTGCTCAAAATAGCCGTTGATTCTCCATAATGGGATTTTCTCTTAGATTAATTTAACACTCACATAAAAAGAAGCATGACAACTCCTTTTGGTTTGGGCCTTACTAATACTAAGAAAGGGCTTCCTTTAGAATCTTTACAGCATATATTCTTTTTAGGCTGATAAGGGGCTTATGTTAATTATAAGAAATTAATATGTTGCATTATATGGGTTTTGTATGGCAATCCTTTTTATAACGGCTGATTTTTCTAAAAATATAAAGAATGTTATTGGTTTGCATAATTCATGTAAAGATTTTATGGGTTATAATGAGGAAGTAGAAATTCCATGGTTCTCTTGAAAAAACAGATAAAGCACAATTGAATTTCTGGTCTTGATAATGGGTCATTTAATGCATACATGGAGAATACATAATGTTCTTCAGGCTCTTCTTATTCCTACCTTTAAATTTTTTTAATTGAACTATTTCATTTTGATTAGCATTCTTTATTTGGCTACTAATTATCTGTTCTAGTTTATATATCTTGCATTATGCGTTTCAAATAATCGTCGTTGAGAATGTTTTGGGTATGGCTTTGTGGATGGGTACTGATTTTTTATTAAGGTAACTAAGGTTGAATTTTTAGCATTCCATATATGAATATTAATTTCGAGTTGTGTTTATCCTGTAGCGGTCTGTTTAGGGAGTCAGAACTTGAGCAGCATAAAATGTATCATATACATAACAATCAGTTTCACACAAGAGGGTTTCTTAATTGTCAGAACCATAGGGAATTCCATCTCATGTGATCTTGCAAGCTGAATTTCTAAATACTAATTCAAATTGAGCATTATTTTTCAATTTACTTTATTCAGATGCAATTTAGTCCATGGCCAGCCAACGACGCTAGGCTTGATGGGTTTCCACGCTTAATTGTTAAGATAAACTAGCTTTGTAGTTCAAATAATAACCTGAGGTACAGCATCCAATCTCAGTTTGGAGTTTTAGATGGATACACCCACTGTCCCACTACCAACAATAAACTTACATATTTTCTTGAATATATTAATTTATTTCAATTAAAATAGCAAAGAATCAAGTTTATCTCATAATGTGACTAGCAAAGGAACCCTTTCTGATGCCTTTAGTTACTATTGATATGTAGGTTACTTGAGACCTCAAAGGTGATGATATTGGTTTGGCCCCCATACCTCATCCAAGTGGGACACTGGAGTCAGTAGAGCAATGCTGAGTTTTTCAAGTTACGTTTGGAGTAGACATAAATCCATTAAATTAAAGATTTTACCTAGATCTTTATTTGATTGAGGAAACTCTCTTTTTGGGCGTGTGTTTGATTTACTGATGCAATTTTCATCAAACTTGTGATATTCCAAGAGTTAAATTACTCCAAACTCAATTTTCTAAGATGGGGGAGGTCCATCGTCCCAAGCATACTCAACCCTGTCACATATTTCAGAAGTTACATCTCACTCTGTTGGGGTAGGGTGAGGTTGTGGGATGCTATTTAAGCTTCTGGTGCAACGCACAGGCTCTTGTCAATATGAGAAAAATGAGTTGGGCAGCACCAGCCATGTCACATACTAAATGGCTGATAATCCCGCTGAGAACCACCCTCTCACCCGTGTGCCATTTCCAGAAGTTGCAACGTATTTGCAGACCAAGGTTCTGGCAATGCTATAAGTAAGCAGCATGGCCTGGCCCCATGTTAGGGCCACAAAGAGGCCAATGCCTGGCCTAGCTCACTTGCTGAGCTCATTGTTATGGTTTTCTGATTAAAATAATTTTAAATATAGTTTTAAAGCAAGTGATATGATTTTATTATAAGCTTATTTAAGAAAGCAAAACTGTATTTGCAGTTACCATTTCCTCATTTTTAAACCATTTTTGATAGTTTAAAGTGTTGCAAAAACCCCTAAATTTGGCTTTTGAGAGACATCCATTTTATGGCTTGGAAAAGTTCCATATCCCATATAACAACCATTTTGAGGATTTGGGACACCGGTCATTTGATACGCTGGATCAGTCCTCATTCATGAATCCTTGAATTCTTACCTACAATCGCCTCTTCTAAATATTTTTCAAATTTGTCCAATTTTCCCAATTTGATCTCCAAATTTGTATGCAAAATTTGAACCAATATTACAAGGTTGATGTGCGGATCAGGCTGACCCCAATCCATCACATCACCCCCTTGCAAATCCAGAAACTCTTGGATCTTCTTGGGGCATTATGCACACTCCACTGATGTTTGCCAGGTCACTTTTTCCACCGGATATCTCTTCCATTTCACCAGGAACTTCTAGCGACCCCTGACCCAGTGCTCCCTCAGAATCTGCTCAACCTCGTACTCTTAATTGTACTCCTCCTATGGGTTCAGTGGCCCATGTCGCTCCAGTCCCTGCCCTTGAAATCCTTAGAGTTGAAAACTATGGATCACTGGATGGACCTTTGACCCTTCTGGGAGGTCTAATTCAAACGCCACCTTGTTAACAACCTGGATCACCCTTAAAGGGCCTAAGAACTTCAGTCTGAGTTTCTGGCTCTTCACTGGTACCGCATAATTTTCGCTGCCACTAATACCCACTCCCCTGGAGCAAATGATGGGTCTGGCGCTCTCCACTGATACGCATATAATTTTTTTTGTGCTGTGGCATTCTCCAGGTTCTTCTGCAATCTACTCCCAATTTTCCGTCATTCTTTGGGATAATTTGTCCACCCTCTGGCATACTCCACCGTTTGATCCTCCACCCAGCATTGGATTTGATCCATGGTTAGCGAAGAATGGTGACATCCCTATTGATGATTGGTAGTGGTTATTATAAGTAAACTGAGCTTGTCTGATCCAAGTGACCCAATCATCCTGTAAATCCAAGAATAACATCAGAGGTATTGCTCCAATATTTGGTTTACTCTTTCCGTTTGTCCATTGGATTGAGGATGGTAAGCCAAAGCCCTACTGGGCGGATCTTCAAATTACTGAGAAGGCTTGACCAGAATTTTGATATGAATTGTGGACCACAATCCGAAATGATTTCTGTCAGTAAGCCATGATGGGAAAATACCACGTCAATGAAAATCTCTGTGGTGTCATCGGCTGAGAATTTTTCAGTACATGGGAAAAATTGGCATAATCATTAACCAGTTGACCACAACCATTATCACATCCTTCCCCTGGCTCTTAGGTAATCCTGTGATAAAATCCATGCTAACTGACCCCCATGGCTGACTCAGAATTTGGAGTGGAACCAACTTACCCACCGGTTGCTTTTGTGAAGGCTTCAAATGTGCACAAACCAAGCATTCCGCTATGTATTTTTCTATATCCTTCTGTAGGCTTGCCCACGAATATTTCACCAAACCAGGTTGATCATCTTCGCCACCCCCATATGTCCCGCCAATGGGTGATCATGCAACGCCTGCAGCACTTCCCACTGCAGTGATGGTTTCAGTACCTATATCTGCGAGTTGTGGCATAGAATTCCATTTTTCTTTTCATATGTCCAATGATGGCTATGCTGATGGCCTTCTGCCATTTCTGACCATAATCGCTTTCTGAATAGTGTCCTCCTCTGCTTACTTCAGATCTCTCTTTCCAGCTCATCCTGCTCACTTACCTTTATGGCGAATTGGTCTTCCCAGAACATGGTTGCCATGTTGTACTTGACCAACTCAGTCTTCTCATACGCCAGCCCTGCATCCCAACTCAACCAATACACTATAGTGTTAATCGCCCCTGGATGGTATTCCACTCAAAAATCAAACTGGGCCAGCTCCATGTGCCAACGGTCTTGACGCTGGCTCTTTTTTCTTGGCTCTCGGTAATATTCCAGCGCCCATTGATCAGCATGGACTACAAAAGGGTGTCAAGAGTACAACAAGTTGTGCCGCCACTCCTACAGCGCTACAACCACCTCCAGAATCTCCTTGTCATATATTGGGTAATTTGTTTCTGCCATAATCATATTCTGGCTGATGTAACACACCGGGTGTTTTAACCCATCTTCCCCCTTCTGTAGGAGTACCGCTCTTACAGCGAAATTTGAAGCGTCCATTTTGACCACATAAGGTTTTCCCATATCATGATGGGCAAGGACTGGCACTGAAATGAGCTTTTCTTTTAGTAAATTGAACGCCCACTCCTCTTCCTCCCCCCATATGAATGGTACATTCCACGTTAATTGCATAAGTGGCAAGGCTAACTTTGATAGGTCTTTGATGAACTGCCGGAGGAAATTTACTGTCCCCAAAAAACTTCAAACACCCATCTGATCTGTTGGTACCTTCCAGGCGCACACCGCCTGAATCTTTTCCAGGCATATCCCTAGGACTTTTCTGAATACCACATTCCCCAGGAACTTGACTGATGCTTGATTAAACTCACATTTCAAAGGTTTCAACTTTAACCCTGCTTCAGCTAACGCCTTTAGGACTTCTTGCACATCCCATACATGAGCCTCCTTGGAATGTGAAAACATCAGGATGTCATCCATATAAGTGATACAGCACCAGCCAATCAATTGACTGAGTACCTGGTCAATCATTCGTTGGAAGACTTCTGGGGCATTGTGCAGCCCAAATGGCATCACTTGGTATTGAAACATTCCAAGGTGGCACTTGAATGCCATGTACCTTTAATGCTCCAGCCTCACAGGCACATGGTTGAACACATCAGCCAAATCGATCTTGGTAAAAATGTTGCATCCTGTGACCATCAGTAAAGTATCTTCTATAAGCGAAATTGGGTAAGGATCCAGTTTAATAACTGTGTTTAATCTCCGGTAGTCCATGCATGGCCATAACTCGCCACTTGTCTTAGGCATTAGCAGCACCAGAGATACCATGGTGGATTTTGATGGCTCAATCTAGCCTTTGCTCAACATGGAATGTACATGATCCTCTAATGCGGCTTTGGCTCATTCATTCAGTGGGTACACTGGGCATCTGTGGTGAAGCTCTGACCCTCTCTTTGAAACAGAAAGAAGATGTGAATGGCCCAGAGGTGGAAAATGGCGAATCCATTTTGGGACCAGAGACCCCCACAAAGTCTTGGTATTCTGCAGGTAAGCCCTCCTCCTGCATAGCCCCCAGAGTTCAAGAATCCACTAACTTCTGGTCACCCACCAACAGCCTCCACTTCATCGGTGGAACCCTTCTTGGGTACAAGGCTATGGTACTGGAATGCACGTTGATCTGTGTTCTGAACTGATGCCACCACTGCATCCCAAACACTACTGGGTGGGTCAGGTTCTCAATTGCGCAAAACTACGTCCAAAACCTGAATGGTGCTTGCTGTACCTTCACTGGATGGCTTATGCACCATGATGTCGCCCTTCATGTGGCATTGGCAAAAACCACCACCTGTCCTTCCCGCACCTGCAACTTCAAATGCTCCGCTAATGCCAGTTCAATATACTTTTCTTCCATCCCGGTATCAATTAGGGCCATAGCCCTCTCCATTCCCCCATCCATGTGCATCTCTATGGGGATAAACAGATGATAATAAAGCAAAGTAGGCGATTTGTTTTTAAATGAGTCTTTCACTTGCAAATTGGATGATTGAGGTTTTGACATATAGCCTGGGCGCCCTCCCCTTGAACATTTCCCACATTTCTTGGGGCTGGGTACCACCCCCCTTGACTGGAACAGCTGCTTACCAGAGACTATCCCTTCCCTGGCAACATTGATTCCTCCCGCCAGTCTCATGCCAATGTTAATTGTTTCTCGACTTGAATTGCTAAAGCCACTTCCTCCCCCAGCGTGGCTTGGACCTTTGCTGCTGCCAAGGCTGACAGCAAATCCAGCTGCAACCCCTGGTGAAACATTCATGAGGATTGGGAATCCATAACCTGTGCTGCTTTTGCTATCAGATGGAAGACCTGTGCATATTCCTCTAACAAGCTACGACCCTGGCTGACTGTTAATAATGCTGACCAGGCCTCATCTTTGGCTTCATCTGGACATGCCACTCAGTCAACCAACTCTACACACTCCTCCATTGAACTAGTCAAGCTCTCCTGTTCCTCAATTAGTTCTTGGAACCATCCCACCAGTTCTGGAGGTGATGCATCCACCACCTGGGCAATCTGGAGCATGAGAGGGGATACCCCCGTCGCTTGCGCCAACCACGCCTGGAAGTGGATCCACGCTATTACCTAGTGAAGTTTATCCAACGCCTCCATGGATAAAACCACCTGGCCAGTGGGAGATTTAGGTTTTTCTTGGATCAATATAGTTTGCTGAGCGGACGCCCCCCACAATCATCCTATTTCATGCAACAAATATGCTAACAAAAATCCCACCATAACCATGGTCAAATATGTCAGTTCAATTCTTCTCTGTTGGCAACTACCGCTTCTTCCTGAGGCCCCCACAAGATGGAGAGGAATGTATTTGAGTTTCGTTTTATGTAACGCACAGGCTCTTGCCAATATGAGACAAACAAGTTGGGCAGCACCAGCCATGTCACCGACCACATGACTTATAATCCCACTGATAACCACCCTCTCACCCATGCTCCATCTCCAGAATTTGCAACATATTCACAGACCAAGTTTCCGGCGATGCTGCAAGCAAGCAGCATAGCCTGACCCCATGTTAGGGCCCCAAATGAGGCCAATTCCTGGCCTAGCTCACTTGCTGAGCTCATTGTTCTGGTTTTCTGATTGAAATATTAAATAAAGTTTTAAAGCAAGTGATATGATTTTATTATGATTTTCTTATTTGAGAAAGCGAAAATTTATTTTCAGTTATTGTTTCCTCATTTTTAAAGCATTTTTAATAGTTTAAAGTATTGCAAACCCCCTATTTTAACTTTTGAGAGACATCCAAATTGTGGCTCAGGAAAGTCTCATATCCCACATAACAACTATTTGGATGTTTGGGATACCAGTTGTTTGATACACTAGATTAGTCCTCATTCATAGATCCTCAAATCCTTACTTACAATCGTCTTTTCTAAAGATTTTTCAAAAACTGTCCGATTTTCTCAATTTGACCTCCAAATTTGTATGCAAATTTGAACTAATATTCATGAGGTTGATGTGCGGATCAGGCTGACCCCAATCCATCACATCTGGCATTTCAGGCCTCTTGTGCCTACAAGAAGATCTCCAGGGGAAGTGTTGACACTTTCCATAGCCCCTAAATCTGTAGATACTATTTTCTCTGCCTCTCAATTTACAAAGGTTACCCATTATATGCAGGACCATGAGTTGCACCCACACTTGGAGAGCCACAAGATTTCTTTTTAGTGAGGGGTAATGTAATGACTGGTTTTGCACAAAATGAATTCCTAATTGCTGGAACCATAATTAATTCCATCTCATGCAATGATTGCATGGCCATTTTTGATTTTATAATTTTAAAAAGCATATCGATCATTAGTTTTTAGTTTACTTTATTCTAATTTATTTAGTTTCAGGTCATCCATCAATGCTTGGATTGAATGGCTTCCACACCTAAAGTATTTCAATAGAGTAATTTACCTTTGAAGTGAACTTTATAACTTCAGGTAGTAGCACTTAAATCCTAGTTTGGAATTCTAAATGGTTAAATCCTTTTTAATGCTACCAAAAAATTAACTTACCTATTTTTCTTAAATATAATATTTTACTTTAAATAAAATTTGTGAATAATTAGATTTATCTGATAATGTGACTAATGAAGGAACACTTTCTGAAGCCTTGGATTACTGAGTAGTACGTAGGTTACTCTAGATTCCAAATGTAATGAGATCAGATTAGCCTCATATCTCAGCCAAGTGGGACACTGGAGTCAGCAGAGCAATGCCAATATTTTCCAAGTCACGTTTGGAGCAGGAAAATCCTTAAAATTGATAAACTAAACTAGAACACCATCAGATTAAGATGCCTATCTTTTGGGCATGTGGTTCGTTTACTAACTTAATCTTCAGAAACTTATGTATCATGAGCTTTATAATATATGGAGGGAAATATATTTTCATTGATGCCTCATATTGCATAGAAAATTTTAGTTATAAAGATGTTAGATTATCATTTGGAAAAATAGGTTTGTTTGGGAGCTGAGAGAAATCTTAGAGCTTCAATTTGACTTCATTGGACATCTTCCATCAGGGTAAGCTACTTTATAATGCTAACAAGGTTATGACATTGTCCTAATTTATTCTTGGCTTTTTACAATCACCACAGCGTAAATTGATATATAAGAGTTTCTTTCAACTAGTATAATAAGTAGCTTTAAATGTTATAAGAGGGTATTCATTTATATTTATATTAAAAAATGTGATATTAACTGAATGTCTAAGTTAACTTTGCTTTTGGTTCTTTTCTTCCAGTTCAAGTTAATTTTTTTAGGAAAGTTTACATGACAACATAGTAAGGATTTATAATATTGATTGGCAAGATGAAATAGTCTGCACATATAGTTGTGCTACTTAATTAGTATAAGGTTTAGTTCTTCCATTGTATTAAAAACTATTCTTGTAGTTGTTGGTTTATATCTTTTTAGTAACGTTTCCCAGGTGATACTATTGATCTAATAAAGAAATCAAATTTGTCCAGGAATTTTGGATTTTATTTTAATATTGAGGCAAAATAAAAAGATTTTTTATAAAGTTCAATTTATTTGAGGTACGCAACCAGGGGATGGACAGTACCGATCACAACACTCAAAATGGCAAAACAAACTACTAACCAGGTGGGAAGCAGAAACTGCTTAACCCACCATGGCAGAGGGTGAGGAGGGGTCGGGGGGTTGGTTTTCAGAAAGACCCGCCTCAATCAAGGGGTGTTGGTTGCAGTACCAGATCAGAGCAGAGAGCCAGGGCGTTGGGGCATCTGCATAGTGGGGGCTGAGGTCAGCGTAATAGGAGTTTTCCACTTCTGCATCAAGATAATGACGGGAAAGTGTCTCAACAAAAGCTGCGAGAACTTCAGCTTCTTTGCGGGCTTCAGGAAGTTGGGTGAAAAGGGAGATACTGTGGCGGGTGATTTTGGCTGAGGGGTTGAATGAAGCAAGTGTTGCGACATTCATAACAGTAATTTCAGCATCATCAAATAATTTTGAGATGTCACTGCAGGGAGATTCAGGGAAGTCAAGGGGGAAGAAGATGGTGGGCAGGCCATGCTGGAGCTGAGCCACTGACTGGGCCACCGCGGTGCATAGTTTTGGGCAATGAGGAGAGGCCACCGCAGCTAAGGCGAGCTGATGGTCACTTTGGAAGGGGGTTGTATTGAGTAGAGGAGCAAAAAGGCGAGGGGTAGGGGTTTCATCAAAGTTGGGAAGGAAAATTCTGCCCGACCATAATCGCCATGGCAGAGAGGTTGACCTGTATGCTTACTAATAAGGATATTACCTGATTCGTCAGTTTCAGCCAATAGATCCCATGGATTTTGGTTTACTGGAATAGTGGCATTTAAATTTGAGTGGGTAGGATTGGGCGAATGGGCAGCTGCTTGGGTACAAATGTTGGTCCAAGCATTGCTCTGATTGGCTGGCATAGATTTAGGTGGGAGAGTGAGGATGGAGGTTTTGGGTGGGGCTGATTTTCCATGTGGGCCCACTGAACGAGATTGGAGGGTGGGAGGGGCAGCAAAGTGCCCCATACTGAACCTCCAGAGGGGGGCTCAGAAGCTGCATCAGCAGATTTGGCCTTAGGGCACGCTCTTTTTGCATGGTCGAGGCCAAAGCAGAGGGAACAAATCTGCCTACCATTATCAACCTGAGCCCAAAAGAAATGATCAGGTGCTGCAGCCACACTAGCGCGGGGTGGGATTTGTTGGGCTATGGTAGGGTGGTGTGGTATGATGGTGGCTGTTGCATGAGGAGCAGCAAGGCGTTCTGCACCAGATGGGATGGCAAAGATGAGGTTGGGCTGAGTGCCATAAGCCATGAGCCCCGCGACCAACTGGTCATACAAAACCTGGGGTGGAAGGTGGGATGGGAGATTTGCAAAGGATACCACTAGCGTGGTTTCTGAAGGGAGGCGAGTATGGGTTGTGGGAATGGGGGTTTTTTATAAATTAGAGGAGTTTGTGCTGCCGCTTCAGCATCCTCCTCAGATTGGAACCCAACGTCAAAGTAGCCCTTAAAAGGGCGGAAGTCTATAAAGCCAGCTGGCGCAAAGGCTGTAGTGGCTAGGTCAATAATTGCCTTATTGGCATATGGGAACAAACGTCCATAGTCCACTCTGAGGCAATAGCGAATAGCAGAGCGAGGGAGGGCGATTTTTTATAAAGTTGCATAGTTAAGATATAGAATCTGGGGCACAAATATTCCTGCCATTTATCTGAGGATAAATAGAAGTTTGTACTTTACTACCTTCTTGCAGCACTTATCAAAAGGCTCTGTGCTTTACAGATTCATTGTTTATCAATCACTCATGAATTTTATAGTACATTAAAAGATACACTTCTAGATATTCCTTGATGGTGCCTTTTAATTTTTCTTGGGTAAATGCTGTATATACAAGAACATAATGATAAAGGTTGTCATTTGAGATAATATAGTTAATAAGAAGCTTTAGTTAAGTTATCAGTAGGATCATTATATGTTAAAAAGGTAGTTTTTTCAATATTTTAAGGCAAGATTTTTGCGTGGCAGCAGGTTTATACCTGAATTCTGGGCCACCAAGAGTTTTCAGAAATCCTATTAATTATATAATTAAACTTTCATGATCAAGGGTCTTTTATAAATTTATTTAGAATAAATTTATAAGATTTTAATAAAGACATAAAGTATCAAATTCTTTTAAATTAGAATTAAGTTTTTAATTTACCTTATAAGATAATTACAAATATATTTTATAGCAATGAAGATTTTAAACTTTATTTTGGGAAAGCCAACCAGGGGATGTACACTTCCAGTATAACGATAAAGAAATCAGAAGACAAAAAGAAAATTTATCCCAGATGAGTCAAAGCTACCTCCTGCTGCCATTTGGACCACCAGCGTTAATAGGAGGTGAGGTGTCATGGAAGGTTTATGCTAATGCTATGTTATAATCTTGGCAGTATATTAGAGATATGCCAAAGGGGCTTTTCACAGGGTTAAGCCCACTGAGCAATAGGACTAATGATATGATGATCATCATCCTTGAAACAACCTACTAATATTTAATGAATATAAGCGATTGCCCCAAATACACCTTTTTATTTAATTTAATATATACAATGGATTTTGGTGTCCCTCTTTCTCTAAACTACTAACAATGCTCCCCCTCAATTCTCTGGTCTCACTTATATCTCAGCATTTTGTTCAACACCAGCCATTTTGCTTAGACTATTTATTCCACCATATTCTTATTGGTTCTGGCAGAGTCTTCATTCACTAAATTCACAATTGCCTAGTTTGAGGCAATTTAACAATTATTCATCTTACATCAACATCTTTTAATTGCCTCATTTAAAAGTGATTAAATAACCATCCGTTATAACTTAATATTGCCTCATCCTAAGGCGCTCAAATAATCGTAAATCATATCATGATTAGCATATCTACCCATTCTGCCATAACAACTTAGGGCTTATCATCCAGTAATATCAATATTCTGACATTACACCCCCTTTGTTGGATGATAAGTCTCTTATTAATTAATATGTCAAGGAACTTTGCATGCACCTGGTTGATGATCCAACCACTTGGGGGGCTATGATAGTATACACATCTGCCTCTGTCTTCTCAATAATTTTAAACAACTCAATCCAGATACTGGCCAACTTGTGCTTTCACCCAAAACCATGTTGGTCATGGAATAGAACGATGTCCCCATCTTTGAGCTGGGATAACCTGCTATGCCATACCAGATTGGCAGCTTGCATCTTAATCTTCTTGGCTAAATTAAATGAGTATACTTAAGTTTGAAAATTGATTAATGTGTTATTTAGGTTTGTCATTTAACATTGGTGATTCATTATTCTTGTATCTTATTCACAGGCATATAGCAGCGCCAGAAGAGCAAGGTGTTGTCCATATAATAATTGGAAGGGGCTCTTCTCCGTGGTGGAATGATAACTTATATTATAGGCGAAGATACCGGTGGAAAGAAGAAAACTCCAATCTGAGGGTTGATCCACTACTAATTAATGGAATATGTTCACTAAAATTCTCATTGTCCCACTCAACCATTCCATTGGACTCAGGGCGGTATGGGGTTGTTAAACCCCCACAGATGGCCATCAGCTCATTAAGCTTTGAGAGGATGTGGGAAGTGAGATTAGTTCCATTACTGGTAAGAAGGAACTGAGGGCATCCATGTCACAAATAATACATTCCATTATGAACTTGGCCACTGTGACCTCCCCCAGATACCATATCAGCCGCGCCTCATCCCACATGTTCAAGTAGTCAATTTCCAACAGAATGAATTTGGGCCAGTTAGCTCCCATTGGCAGTGTGCCAACGACATTAATGGAAACGTATGCCAAGCAAAATGTGGTGTCACTAACTGTAGGACGTCTTCTGGAAGAACGGCTTTTCCACTTAGCACTGGTGGCAGAAGGATACCATTTTCAGCACGTCAAAGTTCATGCTTTCCTAATAGAGAGAGTAACAATTCCAACATCTTTCACATGCCACCATGTCCAAAAGCCCTATGCACGCTCATGATAATGTTAGGCATGTCAAGGGTCATGTGAAGTTCAATGTCAAATCGCCAATCTGCTTGTGCAACTCACCTTTCCACTGGAAGATATTGGCTTACATTTCATTAAACGCTTTTATGACTTGTGACGGCTCATCATCATAATTTCCGCTTAGCATCTTATTATACATGTTGTTGCTTAGATCTACCATAAATGCAATTTTTGGTAATCTCAACAAGCAGTCTGCATACTGGTGTTTGGCTCCTGGCTGATGAAGAATCTTGAAATTGTAAGCCTGCAGTTTAAATGCTCATCAGGCTAGACGCCCCTCAGGCTCTTTAAGGTTTTGCAACCAGTGCAACAAGGCATGATCTGCAACAGCTTTAAGCTTTAAGCCATGCAGATACTTTGAACTGCTTATAAGTGGTTAACACCGCTAAGCACTCCCGCTTGGTCACGTATAATTACAATCATGGAAATTTAGGCTTCAACTGAAGTACGCTTATGGGTGCTCCTCCCCTTTGTCATCTTTTTGAGACAGAACTGCCCCAACAGCAGAAAGTTACATATCCGTCTGTACAATAAATTTCCTTTTGAAGTTTGGGTAGTGTAGCACTGGCACATTGATCAACGCTGTCTAAAGTGTATCAAAGCGGTGTTGACAGAATTCCATCTATTTGAACACAACTTCCTTCTTTAGTAACTTAAACAGTGAACCTCAAATACAGCTGAAGTTGAGTATAAAGCGGCGGTAGTAGATGACCATCCCCAAAATACCTGGATGCCACGCTTACTGGTGGGCGTAGTCATCTTTTGGATAGCCTCCACCTTGGAAGGTTGCAGTTTTAGCCCTGTTTTGTCTACTAAAAACCCAAGGTACTCCAGCTGGTCCTAGAAAAAGTGGCATTTCCAAGGCTTAATCTTAATCTTGGCCTTAGCCAACTGGCGGAATACTTCCTCCAAATGGGTGAAGTGCTTAGAAAAAGTGCGGGAGAATATATTGATGTCATCATGGTACACAATGACATATGACAGCTTCAGGTCGCATAGAATGGTATCCATGGCCGTAGCAGAATGTAGTTGGGGCGTTACATAGCCCTTGAGGCATACTGGTTGGTTGAAAAAGCCCCTTAAATGTGATACTGGCGCATTTCTCCTGTTCTGCCATGGGTAACTCAGTTTTCCAATAACTAGTATCAAGTCCATCACCAAGAACTATCAGTCTCTGACTAGCCTATCCAGTGCATCATCAATCTGTGACAAGGGATACAAGTTCTTCTTAGTGATGCTGTTAAGCTTTTAATAGTCTATTACTACCCAATTGGTGCCATCCTTCTTTTATACAATAAGAATGGGAAAAGACCATGGACTCTTTGACAGTTTGAGCATCCCTTGCTCAAGCAGCTTTTTAATTTCCTCAGTAACTACTTCTTCAGCTGCTCTTGATCATCAGATTAGCCAGGACCTCATGGGAGGATATTTCCTAGTGTTCAATCGATGGACCACCCCCTGTGTGCACCCTAAACCACGATTGTCAACAGCAAAGATTTCCTTGTATTTTTGAAATAAAGCCTCCACTGAATCATTATTGTCTTCCAATATCCCCCATTAATTTTCAGGCGGAATAACAGCCATTACGCTGAGGTGCAGTTTAATGGACAGACCAAAATCATCCAGCAACCCAAACTCATGAACTCGGAGGACTTCTAAACTAGGATCAAATCTAAATACACCACTTTTTAGTGCTAGTTAATTCTTATCAGTTCATTCCAGAGATTCTCTACCAAGACCTTGATCTCCCCATATCCCGGGAGTATAGTTCCTGGAGCCATGTAAGGGCTCAAGCCATGATTGCTGATAGAGCCCAATGACCTCCACTTAAAGCCCAGAAGGCACTTCAACCTCTAACTCGGTGTTTAATATTACTTGGTGTCCAGAGGGGATAGATGTAGGGCCAGCAGCTCTAAGCGTTAGACCTTGATATTCATATATTTGATGGGGAAGGGCCCAGTCTTGATTTTTAATTAATGGTAATAAACTGGAATTACCCCATCACTATATTCAACTTATATATGTCCCATGTGCACCAGATCCTTCGGCACTCCGCTGGAGGTAAAGTAGATTGAGATCCACTGTCCCAAAATTTCAAAGGTCTCCGCCATCATATCAACAGCAGCTTTAAAGTGTCGCATAAAAGCGGTTTCAATTAACAGGTCATAGTTATTGTTTAGTAGTACTATCGCTGGGGCTATTGTTGAAAAATTCACCATCATTTAATGGTTCAGGAACATGGCTAGTGTGCCAGGATCAATAGTATGAGGACTTTTGACCCCTTGCTACGCTGCCATCATTGGCTTCAGGGGGAGTGGTAGCACCAACCACTCCCTAGATGCTTGACTCAGCATCTAATCCTTGGGGCTCTCTTGCTTATTAGGATTTCCAGTAACAAATCACTTGAAAAAGAGAATAGGCAAATGTAGATCTTTATTGAGATAAAAAGGTAGGGCTTTCATATATGATCAGCCCACCCAACTAACTTTCATATGATCTGGGGTTATATCAAATTCTTGGGTAGCACATAGCATAAACATTGTTAAGGCTCCAACCTTAACCATCTTTAACATAATTCGCCATAGACTCATTTAATATCATTAGTGTAACTCACTGACAACTCAAAATCTATCTCAGAAATCCTCAGCATCGCCTAAAAGTAACCCTAGCATTAAAAATCCTCAGCAACATCAGCTGGCAATCATAAATATAAAATCATGACATTGTCCACTGAAATCCTTAATAAAATATTAGCTGTAGATTAATCCTCATCATTAGTTGCCAGTAAATTCTATTTAATCAAATTAGTTGAAGATTGATCCTTGGCATTAGTCACTAGTAAATCCTAATGAAATCCAAAATATTAGTTGTAGATCGATCCTTGGCATTAGTTGCTGGTAAATCTCTTAAAATGAATGTTGTATTGAAATAGCTCAATCCAATTGGTTGGGGAGCATGATGTGAAGCTGAATCATTAAATTATCCTTAAAATCTATTGGTTATTTATCCAGATGTTTTGAGAATTGTTAGATATTGAGAACTAATTTTAATGAGCTAAAATAAGTCTGAAACAACAAAATGTAGAAACAGATTCAATTGAGTAAATCAGGTGAATTGATTGTCTGTCATAATTAACCGCTGACATCCACTGAACTCTTAAAAGTTAAATAAGGTTAAGTAGTCAAGGTTAGATGACGTAATTAACTCAAACCGCTGGGATCCACTGAACTCAAAAGTTGAAGCAGCTGAATTTTAGTCAGCAAGGGTGCCTGACATAAGGTGATCCATTAAATTTATTGAATTAAGTTAAGTTGGAACCCTTAAATAAGATAAATTTATTTGGCATCGATGCCTGATTAATAAATCATAATATCTGATATTAAAAAGAGCCATAATCTGGTTAACAATCTCAATATCTATAATGATAATTGACCCAAACTACAAAGGTAGCGCGCTTTATGCTCCTTCAGAGACCGTGCTTTCTGCACCTGCAGTCCTATACACCATACGATGTTCCACGTCAGACTCTATTGCCAACTTCGCCACCAACTTTGTGGATACTATATTAACTGGGGCGCCTGTATTAACTATAGCACAGACTCAGGTTTTTCTATGACAATGTCATAGTATGTACACTCAGAGTAGGATTAATTCTGTTTGTTTACAACGTGGAAATTTAATGTCTCTTTTCCAAGAAGCTCATGTTACCCTCACCAACTTTAGGGTACTCTCTAACAATAGCGTCCACAGGGAGGGAAGCATTTACTCCTTTTAAGAGAGGCGCATCAGCGGACAGATCCAGATCATCTGTATAAATTTAGTAAAACATTTGACATGCATAAGGCTTTAATTGCTCCTGAGGTCCTTCTTCCACTGTGTCCTTTATTTGCGCTCATGTTAGTACATATACCCCTCCAACTAGCTGCTGATATAGGAATGCGTCGTCATAATGAGGGACTTCCACTGAATGAGCAGGGACAGGTTCAAGTGGGAAGTTTTGGGTTGAATAGCGGAAGTAAAGATTCACATCTCTACACCACTCCAACTTTTCCCTGATTTTACTGATCCTGAAGTAGGTAATGGACCCAACTATTGGGGCAACTTCTTGCCAGGTTCTCAGAGCAACCGCACTCAAAACAATTGCCCCATAGAAATTTCGTCATTGATTGTTTTAAGATGGGCCACACCAAAAGTTGGACTGGGGTCAATTAATGTATACAGGCCTTTCCTGATAGTTGAACTGCTGATGGCAACTCATTTGGGAGTGAGGCGTGTAGTGATAATAAGGCTGGGGGTTACTAAAAAAACGCTGCACAGGGCAAGATAATTCCCCCAAATAAGAGAGTCCAGCAGTGGAGGTGGTAGGATTCAACTCTGTATTGGCAGAGGAAAGGTAGCGGATAGATGGCATAAAATTCAAACTATTTTAAGCAAGGGCACTTTGTCCTCTAAATATGGAGCCATGACATTGTAAAGATCACTGTATGGCTTCACTGTGGATGTTGTCATAATGCATATGTCAGATTAGGAAAGTCCCTGCCCCAAGTAACATGTGAGCTTCCTCCATAAACAATTATCAAATGCAGTGAGGGTCTCAATATGTTTAAACCTAATGGTCAAGAACTCTGCCTTCCACTGCAACAGCTGCGCAGTACCCCTGGATAACTGCAGCACAGTATCCTTCACTTCCTGGTATGTAATGGAACTGTTGGGAAGATAGCAAGTAACTTAGTCAGTACTTTTGACATCCAAGGTAATTGTTAACAATTTCGCTTTCCGCTGGTCTGAAGCTCCTTTTGCTGAAAATTTAAATCACTTAAAGAGCCCATAGATGTTCCCATCATGATCAAATGGAGGCAGCTTATTAACACAAACCTCCTTAAAAAGATCATCCTGCCTTTTGAGCAGAGCGTCCAAGGCAAGTTTGAGTCCCGCATATTCCACTGGTGCGGTGTGTCAATCAGATCCCCTGTCAAAGCAAGCTGTATATGACATGGCCAGTGACTAAAAATATTTAACTTTTTTGTGATTGATTCATGAGCCCCCTGTAGTGAGCACCGGTGTTGTAATTTCAGCAGCATATCAGAGATATGCCAAAGGGGTTTTGCACAGGTTAAGCCCACTGAGCAATAAGGCTGATGATATGATGATTATTGTTCTCAAAACAGTGTAAAAAACTTTAATAAGTATGGAGAGATTGCCCAGAAAGCACTCTTTTATTTGTATAATATATACAGTAGATCCTCGCTGTCCCTCTTGCTCTAAGCAACTAACAATCTTACCCTCAATTCTTTGGTCTCACTTGTATCTCAGCATTTTTTTTGACACTGACCATTTTGCTTAGACTATTTGTTCTGCTGTATTATTATTAGTTCTGCAGAGCCTTCATACACTAAGTTCACAATCGCCTAGTTTAAGAAAATTCTCCAAAATATTTTCTTACATCAACAATTACTAATCGCCTCATTTGGAAGCAATCTATATAACCATCCTTTATAACCCAATATCATCTCTACCTAAGGCGCTCAAGTAACCATAACTCATATCATGATCAGCGGATTCTACCCATTCCGCTGTAACAACTTAGGGCTTATTATCCAGTCATATAATCACAACGTGCAGAACATTAATGAAGGAAGGGGTCCATAGCTAGGAACAAAATAAGGAACCAGGAGGAAATCAACCGGCTTTGGCATGGTGAAATGGGGCCAAACACCCAGGCTTGAAAGAGGTTTTAGGGGGAAGTGAAATTAAAAGATGGCTTTACAAAGAGTGGTAGCAGCAATGAATAGTTTATGGTAATACCTTTATAACTTTTATTTGATGGTAAAAGATAAAGAGCATATAACACATTTTAGCTGAAAGGTAGATAAAACATAAATATGGTCACTGACCGAATGTTTTTTTATTACATGTGCGTTCTTAACAAATTACCTCTAACTAAACCTCTGCCTAAGATATCTCATAAACTAAAAAAATTAATATCTGTTATTAGCTATCTTTATGCTGTTACTCATTGTTAATTTAAGCAAATCTAAACAATCACTTAAGAAAACTAAAAATCACAGACATATATTTAGTAGTTAAATGTGAAAAACTCCGATTATATTATATAGCATGATGGTATTTAAGCTGAAAAAAGTTTCAACTAATATCTGGATATAATATTACCTTTACAAACTTTAAAATGATGATAAGAAGAAACTAAATTGTATCAGTAAACCTCAAAACAAAGAAACTTTTAAGAGTCTATTTGGGTTTATTTTTGAAAGTTATATAAGTGACTAGTATGTCTTTGACTTGAAAATCTTGTGATCTACATATTATGAGTGGAGAAACAAAAGCCTAGTTGGTATTTTGATTTTATTAAGAGGATGAAAGTATAATAAAACATAGCAGCTTAAATTACAGTTGTAGGGAGGGTGCCCTAGTGGTATATTATGGACTCAATGCCCACTGCATTCCAAGTTCAATCTCAGTAGATGAACTTTGGTTAGAAAATGATTATAACTGTGTTGGCATTACTCCCCTAATTCCCCAAGCCAAGACAAAAAATGGCAAGGTGGCTCATATAGTTCCTGGCCTATAGGAACATAGTGCATATAGGTTTACCAGTATTTATCCTCCTTTCCTATTAATTCTATTTTCCATCAATTAGTGCATTATCATCCTCATATTGGCCCACCTTAGATAAATACAAATATAAATACAGATACAAATACAAATATACAAAAGGATGTTGTCCCAGTAGTAGAATAGTGACTTAATGACCATTGCCTTCTGAGTTCAATCCAAGTAGATGAACTTGGGAAGAAATAAAATTTATGACTGTATTGTTGTTGCAAACTTTTCTAATTTTGTTATTTTTTTTGTAGATTGAGACCTTCAAAAAACTAAATTATTAGTCAAATGTAGCTCCAGCGGGGATCTCTTAGTGCTGTTTGTCCCTATGGCATTCTCTTAACGAGATTATGTCATTGAGGAAATCACTTTTTGCTTTGGACAGTCAGGATCTCTGTATGAATACAGGCAAAATTCTCTTGTGATAAAAAACTAGGCAAAAGTGAGGCATCTTTATTGATAAGAAGTAAAGGATATCTATAGGACCCTGCAAGATTTAGGATCACTTAGTATAGACTTTGCGAGATAATTGGAATCAAGTCAGGTATGGAGATCTCCTGATTGGTGCAGCATAAAGTAAAAGCTTTTGGCATACTTGGTCCTTCTTGGTTGTGGTGGCAGTTTCCAGTGACCTCTGAAAGGCGAGACCTTTTCTAAGGGAATCAGCGCCTTTGTCAGGTAAAATTGAATAGTATTCAGTAGAGGTTTGAATTTCTGAACGCTCTATCAAGAGCTAATTACTCTTAATTTTGATATCTATTGAATCAGTAGAGCTTACTGGTAATGTTGCAAATCAGTATGCGTTTGAATTTCACTCATCTCAGCGTGATTCTCATCTTCCAGACAATGTTCCCCTCAAGGTCTAGCCAAGGAGGGGCATAACTATGTAGAAGTTTGGTATAAATTTGACTTATAACAGAGCACAAATTAACAGAGGCAATTGAATATTCCAGTCATTGTAAATAGTTCATTAGGTAAGGGCCTGATTATAGCATGTCAAGCTTATGGACTCTTCCTCCAGGTCATTGATGGTAAAACTGGACAAATTCTCCTGATTGATATTTGGGCAAAATTATTTTCTAGCATTGCTTCATTCAGCTTCTCGTCTGATGATAGTCCCCATGGACTTATCAGCAAATACTCTTAGATTAGACAATTCATTGAACAGCTTTGCATTGCAAGATTGTAGTGTTAGGAGTAAAGGTTTCTAGTATAAATGTACTCTTGAGGGCAGAATCGGCTTCCATCTGTAAAGGTCTTGAAAAGGGTCATCTGGACTTTATGGTAACTTACATAGTATGCCAGTAAAGCCGAAGCTAGGTATTCACTTCATCATGAAAGATCAGAATGAGCTATCTTTTGGAGGATGGCGATTAATGTACCATTTGCTTGTTCCACAGCTCCATTGGTAGCAGGCAGGTAAGGTTTCATAAAAGATTGATAGGTTCCCATCAGCGTTTGAGATTGGAGACTACCTGAGAGATGAAGTTAATACAACTATCAGAGAGAAGCACCTTGGTACTACCATGGCTAGTGAAGACCTGTTTTAGTAAAAAGGATGCGGTAGCTTTAGAAGTGGGTGAGGCAACAGAGATGGTCTCCACTCATTTTGTAAAGTTTTCCACTGATAGATGATGTAGCGATGGCCATACATCTCCATAGACAGGGGGCCAGCAACATCAATACTAAGTGTAGCAAAGAGAGATGTGGGACTTTGGACTTGATGCTGAAATATCAGATTTGGAGGCTCTGGTTTGCACATTTTTTGTGGGTATTGATGACGCCTTGGATAGTCTCAATCATTATATCCCAGTAACAACGTTCCTTCAGCTATTAATGGGTCTTCCTTACCACGCCATGGCTCATGGTCATATGCGTAACGTTCAGAAACATCCCAGTTTCTGATTGCCATCTTACCTTAGGTTTGATGCAATTCACGCCAAATGTCCAGCGTGAGCTGGACTCTCAGGGTAGTAAACCTCGGAATTAGGGAAATTTGGAGTGAGTAAAAAATGAAATAGGTAAGCGAGGTTGCAAACCCCAGAATTAACCTTATTTTATTTATTATCAAATAAAAAATCGCTGATGAACAGGATCCTGATAATCTGATGTCACAAACACACCAAGGAAAAGACAGGATATTTGAGGGAGATCAAACCCCAAAAATCCAAGTTTTTGTTAGCGTGACAAAAACTTGTTGTGCGCGTATCATCAGGTAAGATAAGGTAAGGGCGGCCCCAAGGCCACCAGAGAAAGAGAGAATTCTGAATGAAGTTCAGAATTTCACAGGCTTGACCTTAAAGGTCGCCCTTCTGGGGCCTCATCTAACCATTGATTAGGCTCACAAGAGCCTAATCAATAATTCTGGCGAGGCACAACCCAGCGCCCAAACCTGACAAACACCAAAAATATTTTTAAATAGATTGATTTGGATTTGGAAAATCTGAACCCAAATCAAAATGCAACAAACGGATTAATACCATCCATTACAATATGAGCTTCCATAGCAAACTCCGTTCTGGCAGGTGGTTGGACATAAGGTAGACAAAGTGTCATAACTTAATTATACAACATCCCGTTTTCATTTCAGGCCTTCTCATCCATTTTCTTCAATCACTGCTGGATAATCAGGGGTTCTTGACTCCACTCCTCAGGTTTTTCAATGAGTTTGTAGATATGATTCTCTTTGGAAGCATAGAGTGTCAGTATGGATAGCTGGGATAATCTGTCATCATTTTAATGCACCATTAAAGCGTGGTGGACATAAAAAATCATAACTTTGAAGTTTAAGTGCACAACGGGCCAATTTTCCATCAGGATCTTTCATTTGCTGTAGCCATCATAGGGAGGCATGGCCTGTCACTATGGCGAAATTATTCCCATACAGGAAAAGAAAAAAATTGATGGCCAGCAGGACAGTTAGACACTTGCGTTCAGATATGGTATAGTTTTTCTGCCCAAGTTGAAGTCTTATTTAAGTATGCTATAGGGAGGTCAACTTGATTCAGATCAAGTTGAGACATAATGGCTCACTGGCCACATTGTTAGCATCAGTAAAAAGGACGAAATCTTTGTCAAATTTTTTATGTATTAACACAGGAGCGGTATCAAGAGCCCTTCTTAGAACATTAAAGGCCTGCTGTTGGGTTTTTTCCCGTTGAAACGGGATTTTAATGAAGCAAATAATTTGGCAGTTCATAGAGTTTAGTGAAATGAGGAATAAATTTTTGGTAATAACTAGCCATTCTGAGAAAGACATGTATATCACTTAAACTGCTCAGTCAAGTCATCTTTTCAATACTAATCACTTTTGTTAGGTAGTTGCAAAAATCCCTCTTGGGTAACCTTATGCCCAAAGAAATCCATTTTGGTCTAGAAACCCGACATTTAGTAGGCTTCAACTTCTTTGAAGCAGAGCAAAGGTGTTCAAACACCAATTTTAGATGGTCTAGATGTTGGTCAAAAGTATGGGAAGATACCATCGCATCATTTAAATAAACCAGTATACTTGACATATTTTGATCCAACAGTAGGCATTCCATTGCTCTCCGAAACGTGGCTGGGGCGCTTTATAGCCCTTGAGGCATGGGGTTGGCTCAAATAACCCTTCACTCGCTATATGATCGCATATCTCCCTAACATCCAGTGTAAGCTCAAATTTCCAATACCCACTGGTGAGAACCTTCGCTGAGAAAAACTGAGATCCTACTAAGAGTCAAAGAATTATTGATTTGGAGTAGCAGGTAGTTGTCTTTTTAAGTGAAGGCATTAAAGTGGTAATAATCCATTACCACGCAATGCCCTACATCCTTTTTTTTCTCAAAAACAGCAACAGCGAGGCCCAAGACTTTGTGACAGTTTCAGAAATTTAGCATCTAGGAGTTGCTTTAGTTCTTTAATAACCTAGGCGTCCTTGACTTTAGACATTTAATAAGGGCGAGCGCGGATTGGAGGAGCATCACCAGTAAGCAACCTGTGCTGCACCACCTCCATCATTCCAAAATCTTCTTGCCCCATGAAAAAGATATCAGCATACTTTCTCAATTGAGCATCTTCCTGTCAATGTTGCTAAGAGAATAGGGGTTCACCTAACTCTACTTTACCTTGACTAATTGTAGTACTTTTATCAATTCTAAATCACGCAATGTTTTACAACCACAAATGGACTTAGCTTGATCAGAGGGTACAGTTCTGACATTTGCAATAGGTCAGCTTTAAGTTATCTGCATTGGCTGATCTTAAACCTATCCATTAAAACAGTTAAAGGGTCCTAGTAAGCTGTATCTAGCACTCCATGACAGGTGAGAGGTTCACAATTAGCCTGATTAGGAACCCCACAAATCATAAGATGGTCCAGTGAAATAGTAATTTGGAGCATAGTATCCACTACAATCTGAGAATTTTGGAGGTATTGTTACATGGTTAATTGTATATACAAGAATAACTTTCTGGGCTTCTGAACTGGAAGGAGGTAATTGGCCTTCAACCAAATACTCGGTATTCTAGCCACTCAATGCAGTTTATGCGTTTACAAATAACTCCTAGTCCTTCTCTTTCCTTTTTTCTTAAGAGATATCCTTTATGACTAGGGGGATGCAATATCCTAAAATAAACAAATATAAGTCCTTATGACTTATCTGCATATCAATTTAACTAGGAAATGTGTGCCTATAAGAAGGAAATATTTATCCTTCTCTAGCTTAATTGCTGAGGCCATCACTAACATAGATCTGAACCAAAGCAGCAGGGACAAGTAGGCACTCAGATAACAAGTCAAATGCGGTCCTATAGTTCCATAATCTAAAGTGTGGTTTTGATACAAAGCAATTCTATCCATTTTTTAGTACTAGATGGTCCCAACCCAAGGGGGCCTTATCCATTTTTTTAGTACTAGATGGTCCAGGGGGGCCTTATCCATTTTACCAGTCAAAAAGATAAGACGTTATCTAGAGATTCATTATTAATTATGGTCAAAATTTTCACTTTATGGATAACTACTTCTACTCAAGTGACTTTAATACAAAATGTGGGATTGAGTAAATTGATTTTTCGGGAAAAAGAGGTTCCAAAAGGCATAGTATGGATAAGTTGTATCTTTATTTTACATTATCGAGCCTAGAACCTACAATTCATCAGGTTTGGTAAGATTGTTACATTCAGTGTGCGGTGTGGTAATAGATTGAGATTATAGCTTAGCATCATCAGCATAGGGTGCCTGGCGCCCTAAGCTGACTCCACTTTTCCAGCCTTTTTTCAGCAGGAGCTTTCTTGATGGCCAAATATTCCACAATAAGAACAAGGATCACCAAAGGGTTTAATTCTCTGGAATCCTCTGACTGCATGAATGTGAGGACAGTTCCCTAAAGTATATGTTTGACACACCTTCAGCTTTGGTATCTCCATTATTGATTCCTTAGTACTGAGGATAGACTTATACATCTTTTTGGAATTTTGGAAGTAGAGCACAAGATTGGTATTGTGCTGATATGCTGAGAGGACAGCAGCAATGGCGTCATCTAGGTTAACTTGATTACAGGAAGTAAGGCCTGTGCTTCATGATTAAACCGTTTAGCAAATTCAACTGTGATTTTCCCACATCTTTGTCAAATTTGCATAAAAGCCTGTTTGCAGTTTAAAAGGGAGAGGTAACCTCCAAATTCATTAATATGTGCATTCTTTATAGCTTTTCAGTGTGGTACACATCTTGAAGTATGGTATCATGATTTGCTGAGCTTTGCCATCCAATCAGGTTTGGATGTGCTGGCATTTCTGACGATCCAAAGCTGGTTCCATTGCACCCACATAAACAAAGAGATAGTACTGAATTGTTTCAGTCCCAGAAACATTCTTTTCTTTAAATCTGGGTTTAAAGTGTCCAACAGGTTCAAAGAGGATGATGATAGCTGGCAAAGGAGGTCACTCAATTTCATTAGGTTCCGTGAGGAACCTATGCCTGTATGAGGAATATCCTTGTCAAATAGGCGGCGGAATTCATTCATGTCAACACAGAAAGTGGTGTTTCAGTCATTGACATGCGTAAGTGGAGCCGTGGTGCCTAGAAGTTTACAGAGCTTCTCAATATCAGCATATTAGAGGACAATTGAATGGAGATAGTATACTGATTAGCCTCAATAGTTTGAAGCTTAGCATTCATCTGATGAAAATGGTAGTTCACTTGGGCCTGGGAGTCAGTCATGTTGGAGCAGGTTGAAGTTATTTTCGCATAACTATTGTACAAGAAAACAGATGTTAGATCCACATCAAGATGATCCCCTTCAATAGTCATCTTTGCCCCTTGAGTCACCAGTAATAGATATCACTTAGAATCCTTAATCCAGTCTTGTGGTTTTCATCAACGAAGGCCCAACAGGTGGAGAGGATTTAGGAGGACCATGAGGAACTTCAGGCCCAGGGGTTTCAAGTCCTCCTTCCTTCCCACTAGGTCCAGTGACTCCGGGAGGTCCTTTTTGAATAATAACTTCCTGATTTAAAACCATATTTGTTCATTCAGACAACTGCTAAATCCGGGTAGCTAAGGCGGTGATTTAGGAATCAGTGGTTTTAAGATTCTCAGAGATGCTGTCAATGAGATTAGACAGAGCGCTTTTCACTTGCTGCTCCAGGTAAGTAGCTGCATGGATCATTCACTGGGAAAGCTCACCATGCAGATATTGGATGACCCCATTGCCAATCTGGGCCAAGTGATGATTAATTTTGTTGATCTCCTAATGGTTGTCCAGATTGGCCTCATGATTGTCTCGATTAAAACTTGATACAGCTTCATAAAATCAAAAATTTGGGCGTGAATTTGATGAGACAGTCTGAGTTGCCATTGTATCTCCAGGTGGTGTATCCCAAATAACTGCATTTTATGGTGTAAAGTGAGGTGAACGAACAACTGTAAATAAGTTTGCATCAAGGATACACCTACTTTATTACTAGGGAGATCAGGTGAGGAATATAAAAAAGTCAGGCTACTAGAAATTCGTGAATAGCAGCTACGTCTGGTTCTCCGACCAAGGGTAATAGTTCCAGCCAGCTATGCTGAGATGTTTTCATTGACTTTAACATCCCAAATCTGGTAAAGTAGATCATCAAAAGCTGAAATAGTAAGGGTCATGATTGTGCTGAATTTAGGCTCTTGAGTATGAGATAAAGGCGTGTCCTGATTATTGGTAGTGACCCTTGGGTCAAACTATGGCTCTCCTCCATATTGTTAGGGCTTTTGTCATTGTAACTATTCATCTAGAAGATAGGTCTTCACCAGGTAGCCTTGGAAGGACCTAGCAAGGAGCGCCATTTGGGTTTTGCTGTTTTCTTTGAAGGTTAGGACCTTCAAATGCTACTCATTATTAGTCAAATGTATTTTAGTGGGGATCTCTTAGTGTCATTTATCCCTAGGGCAATCTCTCAACGTGAATATGTCATTGAAGAAATTACTGTTTGGTTTGAACAGGCAGGATCTCTGTATGAATACAGGCAAAATTCTCTTGTGATAAAAAACTAGGCAAAAGTGAGGCATCTTTATTAATAAGAAGTAAAGGATATCTATAGGACCCTGCAAGATTTAGGATCACTTAGTATAGACTTTGCGAGATAATTGGAATCAAGTCAGGTATGGAGATCTCCTGATTGGTGCAGCATAGTGTAAAGGCTTTTGGCATATTTGGTCCTTCATGGTTGTGGTGGCAGTTTCCATTGACCTCCAAAGGCAAGAACTTTTCCAATGGAATCAGCGCCTTTGTCAGGCAAATTGGCGGAAAAAGTAAAGGTTTAGGATTCTGAATGCCGTTCAAGAAAATTATTTTTATCAGTTTTGATATCTCTCAAATTGGCAGAGCTTCAATGTTCATGTTGTAGATCATGATGCAAACAAATCTCACTCTTCTTGGCGCAATTCCCAAGAATACCTGACACACACCAATGCCCTAGTTGAATTAGCAAATAACAAGGCTGTCCATGGAGCTCCTGGCCTATCAAAAATGATGTGCTTAGAGGTTTACCTGAAGTTACCTCCTTTCCCACTGATTTTGATTTTCCATTTCCTCCATTAAATTAGTGTTATTGTCCCCATGTTGGCCCCTTCAAAAAAGCAATAAATTATAAAAAAATATTGCAAGGCAAATTTTTCCCAATATCATTGCTTAGATAGTTTTTGTATTGAATTAAATCTTCAATCAATATTTCAAGTATAATTATGTCATATTGTATGATAATTATTTTAGATAAAGTATAAAAAATAGAAAATAAAATTTGTAAAATATTTATATTTGAAATAGGGGAAATTGAATAATAATAATTTATTTGAGGTGGGTCAATCTTGTGGCAAAAATACCATACTGGATTTGGTATAGGAAGTAAATTATGCCTGTTGGTCAAACCCCAATTACTGGGGTAGAACATTCTACCCATGATCTGATAAGCCAGAATTGTATGATCTAATTTCACTAACTTTTTGACTGAATTGTGGCATGGTGCATAACTTTTAATGTATTTTTATCTTCTTAACATAGAAATATTAAATTTTTTCCTGGAGCTGATCAAACCTGCTTAATAAGGGGTGATTATATGCCACCATGCCCATTATGCTATTATTTTAATCTCCATAATTTTATTGAATTTAGATAAAAATGAAATAAGGTCAAGAGGGGTAGTGGAATGGGGCCTTTGGCTGTCATAATAAAAACTGGGAATGGATGCTGCTAGCTTGGTAGTGTAATAAATAAGATTAAATTGTTTGTTACACTTTGACTCAGGTTCAGAATTTCCAAATTCTAAGTCAATTTGTTTGGAAAGGTTTTTGGTGATTGTTGGGTTTAATCTCTGTATTGTGCCTCACCTGAACTATTGATTAGGCTCTTGCAAGCTTAATCAGTGGTTTGGGCGAGGCTCCAGAAGGGCGACCTTTAAGGTCTATCCTGCACATTTAAAACTTTGTTTAGAATTCTTTCTTAATTTCACTCTTGTGTAGGTTTTTCCGTTGACCTTGGCGCCGCCCTTATCATGTCTTACCTGGTGATCCGTGACACAACAAGTTTTTGTCATACTAACAAAAACTTGGGTTTTTGGGGTCCTCCTCCGTCCAATTACTCTGTCTTTTCCCTTGTTGTGTTCACATTATCATATTATTGGGATCCTGTTTATCTGTGACTCTTTATCTAATAAAATAAGGGTACTTTTGTGGTTTAAAACTTCATTTCCTATTTCATCTTTGTCTCACTCAAAGTTCCCTAATTCTGAGGTTTAGTAGGTTAGTTGCATGAGGCGCTAACACTTACCTTGAAAGCCCAGCTCATGCTGGACATTTGGTTTCAATTGTGTCAAACATAAGTATTGAGAAGTTGATATTACTGGACAATATGCTACCCATATTGGCAGATTGAAGGGGGATTGAGACGAGTCTCAAGATTTAGAAAAAGGGGATACACGAATTATATTGAGCAAAATGATGACCATTCAGTGAATTGAGAGGATTTATGCTGAGATTTGATATGAACAAGAGTAATTTGAAAAGGAAAGAAGAATAGAAGATTACCAAGCTTAGGATGCATCTGGCTTGGGGAACTGAGATATAAAGAGTCACACAGAATATTAGAGGGGTAATTTTTTACAGGTGATACATGAGTGCAGATTAGTCTGCAATTTATATTAAAATAAAGGTTGAAATAAGGGGCAATAGCTCCATACATATTTTAGCAAGTTTTATTAAGAAGTCAGCGATCCTCATATTGTCTGATTTGGTTGCTCAGTGGCTAATACCATGTGCAAATTGACTCAGCGGTATCAAGCCTAGATGCCAAGAACTAACAGTGGTGCTCACTACAGGGGGCCACTAGGCGACTGTAGCTTTTCAAAAGCAATAAAAATACAATGATGAGTCCTCATTTTTTCTCACATAATTTGATTTGATTCTGGGTGTAGTATGCTGAGGAAACCTGGGTGGCACCTAACCATGAACCAATAATATTTAATGTGACTGAGCATGGGGATGATGAAGCTATGATCATCCTGCAATTGGGAAATTGCCCTGAGCTGATGACCAACCAACAAGGATGCTAAACGAATGTGACTCCCCAACAACTGAGGAATATTATGGAGTGGCTGTTGCATGGATATCGCCTATATGAAGATGAGACTGGGGAAAACGCCCTGAGTTTATTCTATAATCAATGCTACCAAGAAAATTGCTACACTCTGTACATGTCTTATTTGGACGCAGCTACATCAGGGTTGGCTCACCACCTCAGCACCCACAGTCTTGAGGAATATCTAGTCACTTACGTGCAACCTTCAATTTGCCAGCTACTATGCATTCTGGCTCACCATAATATTGAAATTGGAGATGTATTACAGTTTGCGCAAGCACAGCAGCATGATATTCACTTTCTGCTTGACTGCCTCAATTGTTCATTTTTGGAATTACAAGGGGCGTTGGTGCAAATGGATTATTATGTTGGGGACGTCTGCCAACGACTGGACATCCTGGTACCACAGTTAAATTTAGAATTACTTCGAGTAATAAGAGAACTGCTGGAGCAGCATGGCCTATCAGCGGAATGGATTCAGGATGTCACCACACTGGGGAATAATACTGAGCGCTTTATGATGGAGCTAATTGAATGGGCGGAAGCTCTCAAAGATGTGATTGCCCAGCTCAAAGAAAAAATGACCCTGATGGAATGGCAAGTGGCAGACCAAGTCAGCTCTCTATAAGCTAAATTAACCCAACTTTGCATTGCTTAAAGTACCCAGCGAGCGACCAATAATGTGTTTGTCCTTTGGTCAACATCTCCCAAATATCTCCAGCTTATTCATCAGGTTACACAACTGGAAGTTGTCAGTCAGGCTGAGCGCCTATGAGCCTTCCCTCTACAATTGGTGAGACAAGAGAGTATGCGTCCATGCAAGGGCATCTTGATACCCTTCAACGGGCCAACAAGGAATTGGTATGGGAACAAGCTTCCTTCATTAACCAAAAAATGAAGCCAATCAACAAACAAATAACGCTAGCCAGCAGCAAAACCATCTGCAGAATATAATTGACAAAGTTCTTTCACGATTACAATCTGTGGAACAAAAACTGAACATTGAGAGGGAACTCTGCCAGTAGATGCAACATTATAATAAAATGCCGCAACAGGAATTTCAGGATGGACATTGTAATTGCTATTCAGTTAAAGTGGAGCAGTTGATTGACGAACAGTTCATAGGGCGTGTTGGAGCCAGGGGGAATGGGGCAGTTAGTGGCGATTCAGGGGAAGAATGCTATGGATCAGCAAATAAATATCCCTTGGGTGGTACAATGGACCCCCACATGACACCACTTCATCTGAGTCCTTTTTGATGGATTCAAGTCCATCCAGCTGGCAAAATGATAACGCACAAAGGGATGGGTTTTGTAGTCACTCCATAACCAATTCGCCTGCTCTTTGCAGCAGGAACCTAGAGCAAAGTGAATTCGTTCATATCAAAAAATTACCTCCTTTCAGTCATGATGGGGATCTACATGGTTACTTTAAGCGTTTAGAATTCGCTGTGGAAAGGGCTACTAATCAACAAAAAAGTGAAACTGTTGCTGTCTGCATTAGACATGTAAAGCGCTGATCAAGTTACCTGATATCTTCCAAATAGCTCAGTATCCTACAAACAAGTTAAAGCAATTGTTATCCAGCTGTTCAGGGGCGCTACCAAGATGGCCCAATGGAAAGCTGACTTTATGACTATACAGTTTTGCCAAGATGAGACCCTGTTAGAATTTGCTGAGTGGTTTTCAGTGGAAGCACATGTCCTACTTGGAGCTAACATTTTATCCACTGAGGATATTGATATAGCGATGATGGTGGCTGTCAAACCACATTGGGAACTATCTAATGCTATATCTCACGTGCTGGATGGGGAGACTGGACTTATTCAAATTTTGAATACCTTACATCGACTCTCCACCATGATCAGTGCCCCAACGTAGCTCAGAAAATCTCTGCTGCCCCCACTCCAACCCCTTCAGGATATAGGCTGTAGCAACTGGGTTATCAGCCGCTGGAATGTATTCATCCCTCATATGAGTTAGTGGACCCTTTTTGGCCCATGTACGCTTCACCATCTCATCTGCGACCTTGGAACCATACTGACAACTTCTGACCTGGTCCTTCCGCCCCAAACTATATATCTGAACATTTTATGAACACTTGCTTCCAGTGCGGACAAAGAGGGCATTATGTGGGCAATTGCCCTAGCAAACCACAAGTGTATGAAATGCCAACCGATAGAATTGATCAGGGAAAAGCTCAAGTGGAGTATAGATGGGACGCTCTATCTCCGCTAAATCCATTTCACTTGTCCCTAACAATTCCCAAACGTCTTTTTGGGTAGAAGTTGAATCTCAATCAGATGATTTATTGTACCAGCAGCTTTTGTTGGATACCCCTGCTTCCACTTCCAAGAGTAAGAGTTCACCCCACTGGCCTGAGTTCCGCCAAGACGTGCAGAAGTCATATGCGAGGCAGATCCTGGAACAGACTGTCCCAGCAACGCGGATCCTTCAACGAACGTCACCTCTTTGATAGGAGTTAACATAGACATTCTGGTGGAGAAAATCACTAGTAGAATCCTCGGATAGCAAGGGCATTTCCTCCTTTTTGAGTAACACAAATCCCTTGAACGTACAAGTAATAAACACAGATGGTTCTTCTTACTTGGAATATACATACTGTGACATTTTCATTCAAAACACAAAATTCCGCGCTATCATAGACATGGGAGCTCTGGTGAACATCATCTCCACCAAGTTGGTGGCTAAACTTATGTTGAAACCGGATGTGGACCATTGAGTAATATATGGGACCACAGGAATGCACAGCACTGTGTCTGAAGGAGCATATAGTGCGTTGCCCTTGCGATTTGGATCAGTACAGATGTCCGCTCCAGTGGTGGTTCTGCCAGATAACAACTATGATATGCTGATCGGTGCAGCATTTATAAGGAAATTTGGCATTGTGATAAATATGGCGGAGGAAACTCTTACTATTCTAGGCCAACAGATTCCCGTGTATTTTACCACTTGTGGGATCCCAACGGATCCATTTGACTACAGTTAGATCAATTTTGTGTACAGCAATGGAGTGATTCCTGTTCATTATTGATGACTGAGCTGGCGGACCAGGATACTCCCCAACCAGATATATAAGTACAAAGGGATTCCACTTCAGGCAACAAGTGCTTTGAGCCTACCGTCTGGACACCAGAGTATAGTAGGGACTGGGCTTGAAATTAATGTCCCTAAGGGGCTTTATGAAGAAAACATGGCGCCTCACCTGCACTCATAGCTTGAACCACATGTGTCTCCAGGGTTACTGTTACCAGGGCATGGGGAGGTGAAAGTGCTGCTAGCGAACTTACAGAAGAAGGCAATAACAATCCAGTGGCACCAAGTGGTGGCTTACCTACACTTAGTTTCTATAGAGGAAATTCGTCATATTCATGATTTTGGCTTATGGGAGGATCTTAGACTACTGGCAAGCTCATTGTTCGACATACTGACTGTGGTTCCATGGGAAGCGCTCATGGGATTATTGGCGGAACAGCAAGATGAGCCTATGGCACTATTTAAAAAATATCGAGATATTTTCACACATGATAATCATTATTTGGGGTGCGCTCAAGGGGAGGTACATCAGATAGATACAGGGGATCACCCTCCCATTTGATTGCAACCTATCAGACATTCAAAAGTGGTGGAAGAGGTCATCTCTGACAAAGTGGACAAACCTATTGTGCAAGGAATGCTAGAGCTGTTGAACAGTCTTTGGGCATAACCTGTGCTCATCATAAAGAAAAAGAATGTCTCAAATCAAGTGGTTATTGACTATTATAAACTCAATACCATAACAAAGAAGGATTCCTACCCTCTTCCATGGATTGATGATGCATTAGAGCGATTGGGTGGGGCAAACTATTTTTTTGCCATGGATCAGATTTTGGGGTACTGGCAGATCAAATTGCCATTAGTGGAATGGGAGAAATGTGCAATAATCACTCAAGAGGGTTGTTCCATATGACTCGCATGCTGCAATGATTTTGTAACGCTCCAGCTATGTTTCAGCATGACATAAATACATTTTTTTTGATTTAAAGCTGCCCTGAGTCCTAGTTTACCTTGATGACATCAGTGTTCTCGCAGATGTTTAAAGAGAACTTGGCCCACTTATAACAAATGTTTCAGCGCCTCGCTGCCACTAATATCAAATTTAAGCCTTGGAAGTGCCATTTCTTTAAAGAACAATTGGAATGCCTTGGGTTCATCATGAATTCAAATGGGCTTAAACTGCAGATGGCTAAGGTGGAAGAAATAAGTTAGATGACTCGCCCAGGGAATAAGCGGTACATTCAGGTGTTTCTGGGGATGGTTGGGTATTACTGACGGTTCATTCCCAATTTCAGCTGTATTGGGGACACACTTTTCGAGTTGTTAAAGAAAAACACTTCCTCCAAGTGGAAAGAACGATGCCAGAACGCTTTTGATGTATTGCAAACCGCGTTATCAAGCACGCCCATTTTGCAATATCCTAACTTTGACAAACAGTTCATAGTACAAATGGATGCATCCCTCGCTGCTATAAAGGCAGTAGAATCCCAGAAGGATGAGGACGGCGTGGAACATCCTGTCGCATTCTGTAGTCAAAGCTTAAACTGCCACAAACAAAACTACACTGTAACCAAGTGGGAGTGTTTAGTGGTGGTCTACGCTTATGAACAGTTTCAGGTATATTTGCATGGGGTAAGATTCCAAGTAGTGACGGATCATGCTTTCTTACGCTGGATACAGAATCTTTGTGAACTGGAAGGACATCTCGCACGTTGGGCTCTGAAGCTTCAAGCATATGACTTTGAGATTTTACATCAACTAGGAGCAAAACATCAAAACGCGGATTGTCTTTCTTGGTTGCCCACAGTTGCTATCATGGCAGATCTAGCTGACATGATGTATGAGAAGATGGTGGCGAACAAATACCAGGATGAACCGCTGCAGGTGATCAAGGTGTTAGATGGACTCAGAGAGGATACCTTCGTACATGGGGAAGAACTATATTAGCAGATTGGAGATGCGACGTTGAGTTTCCCCAAGCCTTCAGATAGACCCTCAATTATTAATGGATGCTCATTGGGCTGTAGTACATGGAGGATTGTGGAAAACGCTGGAGTTTTTGTGACCCCAATACTACTGGGATAGCATGCATTATGATGTATTGGAAATGGTTAGCTGTTGCCATCAGTGTCAAGTGGAAAAGCCTTTCCGCAAGAAAACCTGTACCAGCTAGTTAAACCCTGGTCGCCTGGCACACCGTTTCCATTAATGTAGTGGGACCTCTGCTGACTAGCGCCAATCAATCTAAGTATATAATTGTTGCCATCGATCATTTGACCCAATGGGTGGAGGCCAGGGGATATTAGCAACTTGGGCGCGGTCACCACTGCCAAGTTTATTATGGAGTGTGTGATACAGCGACATGGCTACCCACAGTTCATTCTGACGGATAATGGAACCAACTTCACTTTGCATAATTTGATAAAGTTGAATGAGTTAATGGTGAGCTGTGAAGTTTTGACCACCCCCTATCATCTGGAATCAAATGGGATGGTGGAGCGAGTTAACGGAACCCTAGTGAACATACTCTGAAAACTGGTAATGGATCATCCCTCATAATGGAGTGCCCTTCTACTTACTGCTGTGTTTGCTTATAATATCAGCTATCATTCGGCCACTGGTAAGAGCCCATTCCAACTGCTGTATGGTTGACATCCAGCTTTGCCTGCCTTGCTTTATTTGTGTGTAGAGGACACCAGTGGCATAAATCCTCTACGATATTTGAAGACACTCATGGATAAATTGATCAAGCTGCAAACGTAAGCCTACTCCACCAGTTCGGCCAAGAAGATTCATAATCAGGCAACTGATCAGAAGCAACGGAGCAGACTTCCGCTGTTCGCTGTGGGGGACCATGTTTTATTCCACAACCAGCACAGATCTGGGCGGAAAAACAAGCTCTCCAACATTTGGACCAGCCTGTTTGAGGTAATCGAGAAGACCAGCATGGATGTCTACACTATTAAGGAACCTGCTGGTGGTCAGATTATCAACTGAGTCTGCGCAAAGTTCCTCCGAGCATATAAACAGTAAGAGCATATCATCCAGTCAAAGGGGGGGGTAATGTTGAGAAGTTGATATGACTGGACAATATGCTACCCATATCATCAGATTGAAGGGGATTGAGATGAGTTTTGAGATTTAAGAAAAAGGGATACACAAATTATAATTGAGCAAAATGATGAGCATTCAGAAAATTGTGAGGATTTATGCCAAGATTTGATATGAACAAGAGTAATACAAAAGAAAAGAAGAATAGAAGATTACCAAGCTGAGGATGCATCCAGCTTGGAGAACCAAGATATAAAGAGTCTCATGGAAGATTAGAGGGGTTGTTTTTACTGGTGATATGTGAGTGCAAATAAGTCTGCAATTTATATTAAAATAAAGGTTGAAATAAGGATCAATAGCTCCATACATATTTTAGTGAGTTTTATTAAGAAGTCAGCGATCCTCATATTGTCTGATTTGGTTGCTCAGTGGCTAATACCCTGTGCAAACTAACTCGGTGGAATCAAGCCTAGACGCTGAGAACTAACACTAAGGTAAAATGGCGATTGGAAATTAGGAAATTTCCAACTGTTACAGGTAGCACCCCTGACCATTTGTGGTCAGAGATCGTCATTGCTAGTCACACTTCTGGAAATGGCGGGCTTACATGCCATTGAAGCGTCAGTCTAAATGATGCCTTTTTGTGTTCAATGAGTGACCCTGAGTAAAAGTCAACTTTGAGGCGCAAAGACATCTGGGAACAAGTTACAATATTATTGAGATATGTTTGAGCTGATCAGAGAAAATCTAAAGCATATTTTTTACCATTTACATGTATTGGGGGCTCTCATGGCTCAATTGCTTGGCCACAATAGCTGAGTGTACAACCTATATACAATACTGGTAAAGTAAAGCTCAGAGCTGGAGCGGTAGATTCCTGAGCATCTTGGGAAAGAATACTTCTTGAGAGGGATGTAGGTTTGGCTGCAGCTGCTCAATTATAGTACTAACCTTATAACAGTCAATACCTGTTAACCATATTACACTCAAAATAGCAGTGGGCAATATCTGCCTTTAGGTCAGTGCAAACTGGCATTACTTATAAGGGTACCCTGGGTCACATTATTTGTCCTTTCATATTGCATAGTTAAAAATATGCCATGTGGTTGAGCGCTGATGGAGGTTACCAAATTGCAGGTGATACCCGTTACCAACTCTTCTAGATTGTAGTTAGTGTCATGGCCCTCCTCCACCCAATTGTTGAAGATTCAGGGGTGAGTTGGTGGATTCAGTGGTTTTGGTGTCATGCCCTGATGGCAGTTGGGAGTTTTTATACAGGATACAAACAGCCCTATCAGCGAATTTATTAACAATCCAGTTCCACTCATCCCACATAATAGCCGTGGCCATTGGTGAAACTTGAACTTCATAATCCCATTGTATTGGAATTCCTCCTGTGTTACTTGCTAGACCAGCCATCTAACCTCACGGCCCAATTACATAGGCGCCAATTATAGGGGCTGTGATGCCATGACTACAGCTGTTGGTGAAGCAACATGCATTCCTTTATATAGTAGAAAAGATAGGTTCCAGGAGCCCTTGTACATGGGCCAATTTATTGCCCCACCTGAGTGCGGAGCAGTGCATGTGTGAATTAAAAATGTTGAGAAACATATCTGCCCTTATACAATGGTCATGAACTTTGAAGTTAAGAAAGCCCATACTCCCTCTCGCTTTGCTTTGAACATAATATCCAATATGATAGGCGCTGAGTTGACTTTATACCACATTAAGTTGTGGAGAAGTGATTTGATTTACCTTCCAAAAGAGGCTCAGTTGGAGAATGAGGGCCACATACTAGGGCTTTAAAAGTATAAAAATTTTAAGTGCCTGGACCTTCCCATCAAGGTTCAAGAAAGCGTGTTTTACAGGCCATCCATGATGACATACTGAAAAACCGCTTGTTCCATCACCTCCACTGCTGGTCCTGATTTGGTAAAAAGAATACCCAAATATTAAACTTCTGGGTGGTGGGTGGCAAGGGAGTGAGTTCCAATGGCGGAGGAAAGTTGTGATGGCAAATCTTGACTACAAATATCTTGTCAATATTAACTTTTGCATTCAAACCCTGTTGGTAAAGTGTAAGGAGGTGCTCAACGCCTTGAAGGTCGTTCTAGAACTGATCCCTACCACAGTGTTATCTGCAAGTGCTTTCATCTGAACTGGGGCCTGTCTGGGGTGACTGATGCCCCAAAATTATACTTCTGCTGCGTCCAAAAGTATATTTGATGAAAAGTTAAACAAAATTGGAGACATGGTATTGCCTTTGTGAAGGCCCTTTTTAATCAAAATAGAATTTATTTAAATTTTTAGGGACAATAACCCTAGTCATAAGGCTTTTTACAGCGTGTCAATCCAGGTGATAAAAGTGTGAAGGATCCAAATAGCATCCATTGCCACTCGCAGGAATGACCATGCTACCTGCTCATAAACCTGCTTAATGTCCAAATACATGAGATAGCCATTCTTGGCCCCACGCACATTCTTCAGACCGTTTTGTATAAAATGGGCACTCTCCAAGATAGTGCACTCCATGATTTAACCATTTTTGGATGTATGGATGGTCTGTGGGGCAGTATGCATTATGTGGTTTATAAAGATTTGCATAAGTAGCTTATAATCAGAGTTTGAAAGTTCAATTTGGGCTTCAGTTCCAAAGAAGACGCTGAAGACCTTTTTTGTACAAAATCACAATTCAGGTCTCATGGCATCCTGAGATTTGACACTTAAGCACCAAGTAATAATTAAACAAATGGGCTAGCTCCGGTGCCACTAAGGTGCAGTGTACATTTAGCATCTCAATCCACATGTTACAGGCTGGGTCCTTATACTTTGGCGCTTCCTTGAGTGCTTGGGTCACCTCCACCTCTATTATTGTATCCAAAAGCTCATGCTTGTCAACTTGTGAGCACACTTATAGTACTGGCTTAGCCATGGCCAGGAGGATTTTAATTACCATAATATTTGGTTTACATGAATGGATGAGATCGACATAAAACCTCTTCACTTCACACTTGATTGTGGTGGGATCACTGGAAATCACGTCATCATGCGTTTCTATCTGGCAGAGCTTGCCCAAGTCCAGATTTCTTTAAGACTAGCCAAGTTCTCCTATTTTTCGTTCCCATTAGGCTTTGGTGATAGAAGGTTGCATTTTGCGGTATTCAGTGTCCTGTTTTCAAAGGAGCACTTAAAACTGCTTATTGGTTGTCCAATACTCACACCACCATGCCTCACTGTCTTGACACCCCCAATTCAGATGCGCCAGAGCCTCCTTCAGCTGATGGGCGGCCACAGTATGCTTGTAGGTCTTGGTTTCTTGTACTTGGCACAATACCTTATAAGCTTATTATCGATTTTAATTCATTGAGCGAGGGGATCAAGGGTTGGCGCTGATCTAGGTTCATTACAACCCAATCAAACCTATTTTTGACTGTTTGGTTCTAGTTGGGGTCCCACAACGTTGAAGGAGCAATTTGCCACTCCTGCCATGGTGGGGTGTCTCCTAAATCGATGGCCACCTGAATGAACATATGGTCGCTTTCTGCATTAATAAAGATCATGCTGTTTGAAGTAAACTCTTTGAGGTCAGATGAGACTAGGACATAATCCAGCTAGAAACCGCATAACAGTCATCGTGGGAATCATAGTCCCATCTTGTAAGATTTTTGGGGTCATCATCCTCCTCACCAATTGTAAGGCACATTCCACAATGCCACCAGGTATGCAAGAATATCATCCATCATACTAGCAAGATGCCCGCAGGTTGGGTATGTATCCCTGCTTGCAGGCATCCAACAGTTAAGGTCACCTACAATATCAATTATGTCTTCTGTTTTCACTTCTTTGAGGAATTGCCATAATTGGTGGTTTTTTGTGTGGGTTGGGTGATGAGTATACTGCAAGCACCAGGAGAATTTTACCATTATGTTTGTTATAATCATGTCCACAAGAATTTATGCCAGCATGTGTCTCCTTTACAAATTTAAAGTCATCTTTTCGTTCAGCCCTATGATCGCCATTTAGTCTGACCAAAGTGCCTGACACTTAATCTTCAGGGACCACAGGTGATGCTTGGGGTCTCTTTTTGAACTAGCGACTATTTTGTGCTGGGCATGGGCTCAAATTTTGGAATGTAAAATTATGTCAATATAATACTTGGGTTTTAAATGATGCATTTTTCCTCATCTGGGTTTGCATGCTAGTCATCCCCTTATCATTAGTGGTCGTGATGATCAATGATGGCCAACCAACCCATGGTATGAGGCTTTTAGAAATTGTGCATCAAATTATGAACTGAAGTTGGTGTTTTAGTGGTGGAGGGCGCCGCATCAGGGTGATAAGATATATAGGTTTGGTGGGTGCCGTTGGTCAGAACTGAGATTTTGTTGCCAGGTATAGCGTTCATGGGGTACTCCATCAACATCCCAGTCTCCTTGTCAATTAATAAATGACGGCTTGAGCACAAACTGGGATTTATGCTGCAGTGAGGGCACGTGATTGGCAGAAGCAGGCTGAGTTTCTGACTGATTTTTAGGATTGGAGGCAGTTGCAACTGACCTCAGAGGCCCAGGTTTCTCCTTATGGGGGCAGAGTTTTCTCCCCTTTTTACAGTGAGATGTCAGATTGGTGGTACCACTAGAGAGGGGCTCTGTCAGAGTAGTTAATTTCTTGAACCCTTCCCTTATAACTTAATGAGGGTTTTTTGGCCCCCACCTTCTGCAAACGGATTTCCTCCTTCTCTGCCCACTCCGCCTGGGTGGGATGAACTTGATGTTACTCAGAGCATGGATCTTTGTCCATATGATATGAATCTAGGTTTGGATTCATAAAATCACTCATACTGCCGCTGGACGCTTGGTCAGCTCCTGTGCCCATGCTTCTTTATAGGCCACATCCAACTCCTGCTATTGACGCTTCAAGTCAGTAACTTCCAATATGTTATGTGGCAACCATTCTTTGGTTGTAGGATAAAGGAACAATTTGGTCATAACCTTGGTGATACCACTAACTGGATCATACTCATAATCATGGATGGTTTTGCCTTTCTTTATGATGCCACTGTGCTATCATGTGATTGGTTTGAAAAAAAAAGTGATAAATTTGTTTAGTATTCTCTTGTTCCACATAATATCACCCGTTGACAGCCTGGAATATAGATAAATCATGGAAGAACAATCTTGTTAGTTTTCATCCAGGGTGCAGGCTCATACAGAGAACAAGCATGTGGGCAAAGACATCAAGTGATTTAAGTTCCCTTGACTTGTTGAAATTTTCAGACCTTACCATAGTATGATAGATCAATATAGATTGCCTCATGAACCCATTTGCAGGTGTGGTCTGTCAGCAAATTATAAAAGGTCACGCATTTCACAGTCTGATTTACATGAATTAGTGGGTTCTGTGCGCAGGTAAGAGACCTTGTACTAGATGCTCACCCTCATAAGATGCTTATGGTCAAGTTTTATTTGGGATTGAAATATTGATATGCCAACATTCTTATAACCAATGATGGTCAAATTTGCTGCCAGCCATTACATTAGTTGAGCTCCTGGTAAATTATGGTAATAAGATCTAACCACTCCTCCGCCCCACCCAATTGGAGGTGGTTGGTGATCGCATCCTGTAGATAAGATTTGGGGGCCAGGTGGTTTAAGACCTGCCAAATATAAATTAAAAAAAAATACAATCAATATGTAATTTGGCGCCATTTCATGATTCATCGTCATAAGGGGCAGTCACTGTGCAATATGATTTTTTATTGTTAAAGGGTGACAGGGCTTCCATAAGAGTTTGTCCTTTTAAGACCCAGCAATGGCCTCATCAAGGCCAAAGCTGTGGGACAAGGATGCCTGTACTTGATGCATATGAATGCCCCATTTATAAAGGGTGCAGGCCATAGCGGCGCCAATTTGAGGGATTGCCATCCAAATGCATCTGCAGGAGAGAAGCTAAACTGATACCAGCTTAATAATACTTAGGGACCACACGCTGCATTTATATATTGGAGGAGTTTATCCAGCTTAATAGTGCTCCACTGACACTAATTGCACACTATAACAATGTTTCACCCAGCGTTAGAAAACGGCTGGCTGCTTCCATGAGGACGTCTGCCTTGCTCCACTGGAATAATTCAGCTGGGATAAATCCTTTTTACAGAATAAGGGGTAGCCAGAGAGGGCTCAGGGGAAGACATTTTCCAGTCCCTGATATTTCAACCAGAATGCCTGTGTGGAGCTAATCCTAACTGAGGTCAGGGGTCTTAAACCCACGCATGGCTGCCACTTCCTGGGGCAAAATTCATGCTTGATCCAGTAATGAGCAGCCCAGGGGATAACCCTGCCATATCTAATCTGTAGCAGTAGCCTTGGGGGCATGGTCTCAACAGATCCTTTATTTGGCCAGTGAGAAGGAGCAGCCACACAGAGTTTTGTAATATTTTTTATCATCTTCAAACTCACCCAGTCCTAAACATGATCAATAGTGGTAATATCCTAGAGACAGTACTTTATTTCACCTGTAGTAAACCATTTATTGCTCTGTTTAATTACAACTTTTAACAACTAACAGAAGTACCCCCATTCTGGCTTTTCTTTTGTCAAATCTTCTTGCGGCAATTCAGAAGCCATAGCGGGCAAGATGCATGTGTATAACAAGTATAAGGCTTATGTAGCTTGAAACCCAGCCGTGATCTATGATAAAACCTCATCAGAGGAAAAAGTGGCGTTATACCTAGGCAATTTCAGAAAAAAGAGCATGGCGTGCACAGTCTAGTTCAATGGCAGCATTAGGATATATTTTAATATACCAAGTCAGTTTTGCTAATAAGAGACTAAAGCTTTTCACCAAGGATGCCATCTTGTTGTGAACTCACATATTGAACTCCATTGCATCAAAGATATCAATAGTTGCATTTAGCCATGCTTTAAATTTGGCAGATTTAAGGTCCCCTCAGATCACTGATTCAATTGTGTGATGGTACACTGTCAGCTTTATCCACTTGAGGGCTTGCTCAGTGCAGATTTATGATAATTTATAGATTATTGCCAATTTGATTAATATCTGGGTATCAATATATTTTTTTCTGCCCAGAAGAGAACTTTCTGGCACATCAAGTGATAACAGTCTGTGAGGATATGTTTTTAAAATCCATTGAGTTGCTGTAAAATATGGGATAACCCACTACACTAGCATGCCCTGGATAGTAACAAAACATAAGGTATTAGATTGGTTTTTGTAAAACCAGCTAAATACAATATCATGATTAAAAAAGTAAATGAGGTAGGTCAACCTTGGTACTAATATACCACACCAAGTTTTTTAGACTTTGCTGGTTTTGAACCCATTTCATTTAAAATCTGACACAGAGTGGAGCAGGAATCACCCCACTATGCTATCACTCCTCTATAAGTTTAGGATTGACAACTAGCTTATTGTTTATTTAGTTCAAATATTTTATATCTCTTGTAAATGAAAGATATTATCATTATATTAACCTTTTTAATGTTTGGTAGAAGTTTTAAAAGTTTTAAATTAAAGTTTTTTATAAAGCTTTTAATAAATAGTCATAACAATAAGTTTAAGTATAGTAAATAAACAAAGTACTTATTCATTTTTACCGTATAAATAAACAATAATTTTAGATTAAATTTTTAAGTATTAGATGTTCCCAACCTGAGAGTAAAAAACATCAATGCTTTGTTTGTTATCATTTACCTAGTATCCCTTAGTTCATACTGCTTCAATTCATTTTGCTGGTGGGCTATATTATTCCTGTTCCACATTTTACAACTGTATCTGTTGCCAATTTTAAAAACTTTAATACTTGCCCTCAGGTGAATTCAAAATTGATTCTGCTATCTGACAAGTCCTCATCAATAGTATAGATTCACAAAAATGATGTCATACAGTGTGACAAAAAATGGTGTTAAAAATATAGTACTAATTCCTAGCTATAAGACATTTATCATATCAAACTAAATGTAACTTGAAAATTTTAATTAACAATATGCCAGATATCCTAATGTTATCAGCTATCTGATAATAAGAAAATTAAAAGTGAGAGGTGTGAAGATGTAAGGTACATTTTAATACAGTTTCATCACTATGAAGGATCAAGTAGATTTGATAATGATAACTTCACTCTAACTATAAATATTTTAGATTACCAATCTATATATATTAAAGACACTATTGATCACAATTTCTTTTTAACCACAAAAGCTAGGAATTTGAAATTTGGTATGGAGTTTATGTAAAAATGTTTAGTTCAGCTAAGAAACCATCTATTTTTAAGTTTTTTTAATTGGTTAAAAAACAGTTAATATTTACCTTGGTAAATTAATTATTATAATTGATTCAAATTTTCTGAATATACAAAGAAGTGTTTTAAACCAACAACTTGCATTTATAAAATCTGTATATATATGAAGATTGGGTGTCAGAACATTAAGTATGTAATGGAACTTTTAAAATTTAATTTTAGCAACAAAAATTGCAAAAGTATATAAATCTGTATATAACATACAAACTTAGAGAACAAAAAAGCTATTATGGGCCAATTAGCCTTGCATATGAAATTTTAGTATCTTACACCTTTGAACAATGTGATATTTCTTAAAGTTGACACACCTTAATAAGCCATTGGATCAATCAATAACTTACTACTTACTAAAAGGATTAACTTGATAATAGGCCAAATGACCACTAACTTCTTGGAAAAACCATTTAAACTTTCAAATCAACTGAATATTAAACTGCTCAGCCATGCCAATATACCAATTACTATTAAAAACATATAATGTTTTATCTTACTGTGAAAAAATTAGTTCAGAATATTATATTGTCATCTGACCTTAGTAAATGTATAAGCTTTAATAGAATATGCAGAAATTGTGTTAAATTAAGAATATAAAATTTCAACATAAATAAGATGGTAAGTTAAACAAAAGCAAGTAATTATTATGGGAAAAACGTTTTTAATGATTTAAAAATCATTTTAAATTGCAAAAATTCACACTTCACAATTTTTTAATGGATTATTGTATTATCATGGGAGTTACATAAGATTTCCAAACTTCAAAGCTCTAGCTAATCTGGAAGATAGTTAACTTAAAACTTTTGAATCAATCGAATATCAAACTGCTCCACCATAAAAATAACCCAACTACAATCAAAACATATAGGATTATCACAAATTGCAATAAAACTTTTTATTTTAGATTTTATTTTAGGTGGGCTGACCTGGGACAATACTGCACCAATTAAGGGGAAATCAAATAAATGGGAAAGGAGGATAAAATCTGGAAAACCTATATGCATGGCATATAATAGGTCAGGAACTCTATGGACCACCTTTGCTATTTGATATCTTGGTTTGGGGCATTGGTGATCAACGCCAACACAGACATAATTGTCCCCTATCCAAAGTTCATTGACCAGGATCAAACTTGGGGTGGCAATGGTAGAGGAATAAGTTCTCACTGGCACAGCCTTCATTTGGCCACCAGCTACACTGGTGACCTCTTTCCGGTATCTGTGCCATAGCTACACTCTAAGCCCCATTTACCTTAAAAAAACTATCAGTTGTGTCACTCAAACTAACAGCTTTGCTGTTGCCCTTGTGGCCTATGAGCTAACTTATTACTAATAAGATATAACTCTGAGCAATATTTAAGGTCAAAAATACTTATGATAGTATGGTATAATACCATAAAAATATCATTTGTGCCACTCAGACTAACAGCTTTGCTGTTGCCCTTGCAGCTGGGAAAATAGTAGTATAACTCTAAATAAAAACTCTATGATATAATTTAAGCTCACAAACTTAAGCAAACTGAGTATATCAATAAGACTAAGTGCTTTAGTGCAGATTAAATATACTTATATAAGGTTATTTTTTGGGTGATGTATAGTAGGAATTAAAGAAATAGATATCAGGATAAGCCAAATATTAAAAGAGCAAACACTTTTAATATAGCCATAATAGAATAGAGGCAATATTATCCAAAATTTATTATTATTATACTGATTAAATTGTTAGAATATTAAAATTTGGAGAAAACTAAGCATAATTTTAATTTGTTACCAATCTATCACAGCTCAAAATAAGCAATTCATATATTGATATATTATAGTAGATCAATTAGAAAAAATCAAAACTTATCTTTATATTGATATTAGTAAATATTTAGGATGGTAACAGCTTATGGTGAAATCAAAATCAGCAAAACTACTACTTTATATTAGATTAAATAGAAATATTAAAAAATATATTCTGATGATGTTAGTAAACACAGAAAATTACAATAGTTTATGTTGAAATTAAAAGTAATAAATTTCTAAAAATATTCCTATATAAGAATCAAAACTCATCTTAAAAAGATGTTTGCAATCATTTCAGATGATTGCAGATAATATGCTGAAAACAAACATCTGGTGAAAAATAAGTATACTCATTAAAATCTTACCTTGAAAAGATAACAATGAACAATTTAGATCATAGATGATCATACTGAAAACAAACTGCTAATAAACATAATAATAATAATAGCTCTATATAGTAAACAATAAGTAAAACCAATAAACAGCTTACCTTAAAATAAGATTAATATAACTCCCTAAATTTAAAAAAGTCACTGGGATCAAAAATCTAAAAACCATTAACTAAATTTACTTTTTACTGCTATTTTATTTAACTGAGGCAAGCCGACTAGGGGACAGACATTACCGAAAGAAAGAAACAACATGAAACCTGAACAGGGTCAACTCCATCGAAGAAAGTTTTTCCACCTCCGGATCGGGACTCAAATTTTTCTGGTTACGTCATGGGTAAGGTTTTCATGTTATTAGACCTACTAACCGCCAATAGCTTCCTTTGGCTGGCACCCCGATCGATGTGCGAAGGGCGGGAATCGAACCTGCAACCTTCAGGTTGGTAGCCGTACACCCTTGCCGACTCGCCTTCCACCCCCTACTTTTTACTGCTAAACTAATAAAAATAAATATTTAGTGAATATTTTTTCTGAATAACTAAAAACTAAAAAGTGCTTACTTTGCATTAGAATTACAATTCTGCAAGTTAAGTGGGGATAATCAAAACAACAATCCAGTAAATGTTTTCTTAAACCTTAAATAACTAAAAACTAAAAAGTGCTTATCTTTGCATTAAAATTATAATTATGCAAATTAAGTGCAGAATAATAAAACATCAATAAAGAGAATCTTTTTGCTAAATTTTAAATTAAATAAAAACTCTTAACATGCTTACCTATGCAATAAAATTATAAATTGCAATTTGAGCATGGATAATAGAAACAACAACCTAGTAAATGTTTTCCTAAATCCTAAATAACCAAAAACACAAAGTGCTTACCTTTGCATCAAAATTATACTTCTGAAATTTAAGTAGGAATAATCAAATCAACAATCTAGTGAATGTTTTCCTAAATCTTAATTGCCTAAAAATAAAAAGTATCTTACTTTGTAGTGAAATTATAGTTCTGTAGATTAAGTGAGGGTAATGAAAACATCTATCTAAAGAATATTTTTCTCTTAATCATAAATAACCAAAAACTAAAAAATGCTTACCTTTAGGTTAATATTATAATTCTGCAATTTAAGTGGGGATATTGAAAACAACAATCTAGCAAATATTTTCTGTAATTTATACGGTTATTGAAAACAACAGTAAATATTTTACTAAAATAACTAAAAAATATTAAAGTGCTTACTTTTGAGTTAAATTTATAGTTATATAATTTAAGCAGGGGTATCATCCCTAAAATAATTAATGCTTTGAACTATTTATATATTATAATACAGAGTCTGTTTATATATTAAAGCAGATATGCTTACCTAAAAATATGCTAGCTATTTACATGTTAATATTATTAAAAGCTTTATGGAATCAATATATATCAATAACTAATGTCAAGCTCATCAGTGAAGCTTAAATTATATGTGTTTATTGGTTATAATTTGTGGGTAAGTTTAAGGGGGTGGAAGGTGAGTCGGTAGGGTGTACGGCTACCAACCTGAAGGTTGCGGGTTTGATTCCCACCCTTCGCACATCAATTGAGGTGCCAGCCAAAGAAAACTATTGGCAGTTAGTAGGTATAATAACACAAAAATCTTACTCATGATGTAACCAGAAAAATCTGAATCCCAATACAGAGGTGAAAAAACTTTCTACAACAGAGTTGACCCTGCCCAGGTTTCATGTCAATACTTTCTTTCTCTATTTTGGTAATGTCCATCCCCCAGTCAGCTTGCCTCGAATAAATAAAATAAAATAATAAAATAAAATAAATTTGTGGGTAAGTTTAAATACCTTTATATAATAATTAAATTAAATTATTTAATATCAAATCATCTATAGAATTAATAAATAGTATTTTAGAATTAAAGAATTAATTTTAACAAACCTTTATTACTCCATATATCTCTTATTGGCTGTTATTTTGCAAGAGTGGGGGCTGTAAAGCTAGATTGTATAAATTCAAGTTGCTCTGATAACAAAATCTTGAGATCTGATTGGCAACAGATAATCTTTGAATCTATGAAAAGAATTTAAGGAATTTTAACCTTTTTTTATAAGAGGTGGGCTGACCTGGGGACAATACCACACCAATGAAGGATGAAGGGGATTTGAATTAATGGGAAAGGAGATAAACCCCAGAAAATTTCCATGCATGGTATATGATTGGCCAGAAACTCTATGGACCACCTTGCTATTTGCTATCTCATTTTGGGGCATTGGTGTATAATGCCAACACAGTCATAGTCATCCCCTACCCAAAGTTCCTAAGAAATTTTAACCTTATGATAACTAAAAAATTAATTACCTTTGAAATAAAACTTTTGTTGATATTGATAACAGAATAATAAATCTATTAGTTTAGGTTGTTAGTAAGGTTTCAATAAGTTATAGTCATCTCACCTTGTATTTATGCAGTATAAATCTTGAGATAAATAAACCAAAAAATGGACTCAACTTTATCTAGTAGCAAGAGGCTCAAACTGAAGTGAGCTTAAACAATTATCTTGCTAAAATTTGCCTTTGAATATAGCTTGTTCTATTTATTTAAATCTTGTTTAAAATTCTTATTAAATCATTTTCAGTTTTTATTTCCAATAGATTTGATGAATATAGCTTGTTCTATTTACTTAATCCTTGTCTAAAATTTGGATTGGTATCAGTCTCAGCTTAGTTTCATGTAAGAATTAGAATTGATTCACTGATAAAGTTATATAAAATGTTTTAAAAAATTTAAAAATCAACTTGTTAGCCAATTTGCTTAATCATTGTCTAAAATTCTGATTGGAATCAGTTTTAGCTTAGTTTCATGATGGACTTGATCCACTGATAGAATATATATAAAATATATTTAAAAATTTAAAATTAACTCATTAGCCAAAATTACCCACCAATTTACAGATTTAAATCACTGAATAGAGTATATATAAAATAAATTTAAAAGATTTAAAACTAACCTATAATTAAAATACTAACAATTTAGGCTTAGCACCACTATTAGAAACTAAAAATATGACATCATATATTAAACTAACAATTTAGGCTTAGCACAGCTATTAGCAAAATAAAACATACCATCATATTTTAGACTAAACAACGCAAAAAATTCCCAAAACAGCACCCAAGCTTAAAAGGGTGATCCAACAATATGGCGCGCAAATCTTACTTCCTAGCCCCATGGGTTGAAGATGAGCTTGCACTGGCACAGCCTAAGGGCTGTGCCTCCACTATGGTCTGAGCCCCATTTACCTTTGAAAAAACTATCATTTGTTCCACTCAGACTAACAGCTTTGCTGTTGCCCTCATGCCTGTGAGCTAAATCTATCACTATTAAAATATAACTCAAAGAATAGTTCTAAGGTTCAATATACTAAAGTATTATAGTATAATAACATAAAAATTATCATCTTTGCCACTTGGACTAACAGCTTTGCTGTTGCCCTCAGCCTGTGAACTAACTTATTATTAGAAAAATATATATCTGAGAATTGCTCATGGGTTCAAATTACTAAAATAGTATAGTTTGATACCATAAACACTATCATTTATGCCACTCATATGATATAATACTTTAAAAATATTATTTGTTCCACTTAGACTTACAGATTTGCTGTTGCCTTCATGACCTGTGAGTAACTTAGTAATATTTTCTAAAACTCTGAGCAATGCGCTAAAGTTCAAAACACTTATTGCATTAAGGTATAGTACCATAAAAACTAT